>SNQJ01S0015701.1:9674-23065 GCA_010110895.2 Picea sitchensis | reverse complement strand
AATTTGTTAAATATTTTGATGTTCTAGTTATATTATAATGTGGTAAGATGATCATGGAAAAGGGTCATCCGTATAACATGTAAACGATTAACAATTTTTTTTTATTTTTTTTAACTAAAACTGGTATGGATTTTTATTAATAGGGAACTCCAACTGGCTGCAGCCTTACAACCTTCAGAACAAGACTTCTACATTTTCCTATTTCAAGTTGTTGTCTTTTTCAAGGGATACAAATTTTTACTGGATCTCCATCATTTATGTTAAGGTCTCCTTGGGCCAAGAGACAATATTTGTTGGCAAATGTGCCTGCTTCTTTGTTTGATTCTCTAAGAATATGATAACATTTGAAGGAGGTGAATTCTTGTAGGATATATATCAGCCTTTATAGATTCTTGTTTAAGCCAGTGTCGTTAAAATGACCTTTCGAATGTATCATTTTGATCAGGATTTCAGAGTCGCCAAATGCCTGCAGCTCCCGGTGTCCTCTTTCTTTGGCTATATGGCAGACTTTTATCAAACTCAGGATTTCTGCTTCATTGTTGGTTCACTGTCCTAGTCCCCAGCTGAAGGTTTCTTTTATTCTCTCATCAGAAGAGTATATAATCCCTCCAGCTCCCGCTATCCCAGGGTTTCCCTTGGACGCACCATCAAAGAAAGTTGTAGTTATTCCTTGCTTCCTCCACCAACTCTGGAATGTTTCATCCTTGTCTCTTAGCCTCCACTCAGAATTGAGATGGGGTTTTTCAATGATGTGGATCCGTTGGGTAAACACAAAGGTGTTGAGCCAATTATTTTCCTCCTACTGCAATGAAGAGTCAACTTTGAGGTTTTGAGAGTTCAAAGTTTCTAGGAGAAGGCCTTTTACTTTTTTTGCTACCATGTTGGGGGTCCAGGCTACATTGTTGAATGTTTTCTCATTTCTAGCAAGCCATAGCTTCCAGCACACAAATTTGGGGATGATGATCTAGACTCTGGCCCATAAGGAGTTGATTGAGAGCGAAGGGTAACGATCCTTCCATGTAGAGAATAGTTCTACTACTGAAATTTTAGTGGGGGCAATAGCCTTGAGACCATGGAGTATGAGAATCCAGACTTTATTTGTAAATAGACAGTCTACAAATAGATGATCCATGGTTTCCATGGCTTCTTTGCATAATGAGCATCTATGTGGACCAATGATATTTCTTTTTGTTAAATTTTCACCAGTCAAGATCTTTTTATGCATTAATGTCCAGAAGAAGAAGTTTACTTTGGGCAGCATCGTTGAATCCCATACCTCCATCCAAAATCTTGCAGGGAGGGTTCTATCTCGCTGTGGTTGTATCAATTCATAGCCTTTGACTGAGGAGTGTTGAAACAGATGTTAAAATTTTTATCCTTAAGGCCTAGATTTTTATTTTTGTGTTTTTCGGGTTTCGGCTTTCTTAAAATAAGAGTTTCATCATTTCTAAATTCATGATACGTTTTTATCAATTGTTTTTTGGATAACAAACGGGAAAAGGTTTACAAAAAATATAATTTTTCCGACACTCTTTTGAAAAATTACTTAAAACGGGTTGAAATTTTAAATTTATGATTTTTTTAAATTAAAATTTAAAGAATTTTCGAGATTCGGGGTTTCCTGCAAACAAATTTTTGATGCAAATCGAATCACGAAACCCCAATCCCCGATTTCCCGAAACATTGGAATCTTAATTTAAAAACAAATTAATTTAGTCTCTTCTAAGAAAGGTTAAAGGTTAAAATAAATTATGTCGTGATTTCGGGATTCGTGATTCTGTGAGAGCACGTCTCCTGTCATCATGTTTCCCGAAATCCCAATTTCCGAAACCCCGATCCATAAGTCACGTTAAATTAAACTATTTATGTTTTGGCCTTAATCGTGATTATTTAGTTAATTAAGATAAGTTAAGTCCTGTTTTGAAAAAAGAAACAAGCCATCGTGATTTCGCGATTTCGGAGATCGGATTTCATTAATAACACACGTCTCTTGTCATCATGTTTCCCGAAATCCCGAAAAAAGTCTAATCTCAATGAATTAACGTGATAAAAGCATTTAAATCCTAATTAAAGCATCGCAATTTCGCGATTTCGCATTTTTGGAAATCATTTTTTCATCTACTACATACCTCTCGACATCACGATTTTCAAAACCCCGAAAAATGAAGTTTTCAGCTTTAAATTATGATTAACAGTAATTAACCTTTTTCTTAAAAATAAGATTAATGGTAATCATTCTTAGGTGTTCATTTATGTTTCGCTTACTAATTAAGTAGGTTTCTCGTTTTCTTCAAAACCCGAAGGTACTTAAATACAGACATTAAAAGTGTATCTCAGTAAAATATCTTCTGCATTAAGAGCTTTAATTTCGTGACAGTTGTGCAAATATCGTCATTGTTTAAATATATTCAAAATAAACATTCGAATGTCTGTGTTGTCGTTCTAAGATGAGCTCATTCATCCATTTTCTGTTACAGGTTTCCAATTAAACACAGAAGTCATGGCACCCAGAAAGGCACCGAAGAAGAATGAAGACGCACAGGGAGATATTATCTTCGATACCACTCCTCATGCTATAGATTCTATTAAATCTTGGACTCAAATCTCAGATTTGCTGGAATATGAATTAGAGAATGCTCATCCTGACTCTAAAAATCATTTCCGGGACATAGCTGAGTCTGAGCTTCATAAGATCGTTGCGCGTCTGAGGCTTGTGGCATACACTGATATGATCATCTGGGCTCTGTATAAGGTAGATATCCCAACAAGGAGCATTCTAAATGAGCAAGGAGCTATCATCGGCTCATTCATACCAGAGCACATTCAAGTAATGTATAAACTCTCGTCGAATCATAAACATACTTTTAATGCTGAATTTTTAGCTGAGTTTCAGAGAAAAGAATGTATTGAGTCAGACCAGACATATCCCGATATGATTAGAGGATGGGCGAGGTATGAAACCAAGTTTAGGGCTGATTCTCATGGGATTTACGCTACATCCTCCTTAAATGAATATATGGTTTATATATCCATTATGTTATGCAGACTTTTCGGGAGAAAAGAACCCTGTCATTTTCATGCAGACTGGGTGCCCTTTTTAGAGGAAGCTTCAGAAGGAAATGGTTTTAACTGGCATAAGATTTTGTCGGATAACCTAACACAAGAAAGTTTAAACTACAAAGCAGCCAAGTCAAAGGGACAACTAGCAGCTTTTTATATGTTTGCATACATAATGGATCCAATCTGTTTTATGACCCCCTTTCCATTAATGAATTGAAGTTGGAGTATTTCCTGTCCAGAACCCATTCATAAATACCACTCGGCCCTTTGGGAAGAAAATTCTAAAGGCACATTTTACGAGGTTTGTCATTTTATCATTATTCCCATGCACAAAATGTTTTTTGGATGCGAACCCCCTCGCATTTCTGATACAATCATAGAAAGTCTTATAGCAGTTTCCGACTGGTTTATTGAGGAAAAAATTTCCTACATTAGGGTTTATGGTTGTTCCATTCCCCCTCATACACTCCCTAAATTCCTACTAGACAGATTGGTGTGCAGGGAAGTAGATTATAAGATAGTCAAGGGTGGTGTTGGATTGGAATTAAAATCACTTTAGAAAAAATCATGGCCATCTTTCCCTGTTCATGTTGGGAAATTTTCTTTATCAAATTTAGGCCATTCTAAGGTAGAGGCTGAGTCACTAGAAGAAGTGAAATTAGTAGATATTGAGCACAAAAAATATGACCCTACCAAGTAATAAGTAGGCATTACATACATTGTAATCTAGAGGCATATGAACACTACCAAGTAATAAGTAGGCATTACATACATTGTAATCTAAAGGCATATGAACATGAAGTATCTATTTATGATGATATATTTAAAGATTTTAAGTCGTATGAAGAAGTGTTGAACAGAGTCCAGGACTTTCCACCTGAATCACAGACTCGATTAACATCTTTTCAAAGTCATAGGCGAAGCTGCCTACCTAAGAGTTTACAGGGTGAAATTTCGACCCCATCGCCAGAACAACAAGGATCCCCTCCAGGGTTTGAAACTAATATACAGGATAAAGAAAATAACAAAGGTAAGTTGAAAAATACCGAGATACCTTCCCAAGATACAGAGGGTTATCAAACAAAATAAACGGGAACGAAGAAGAGAAAAGAGCTGGGAACAATTCCAGAAATCATGAAAAATGTTCCAGAAAAGATAGGAGGAACAACTTCAACAGAACTTGGTAGTCCTATCACCTCATTAACTCCATTACAGTTGAATTTTGTAACCCCCCATGAAGGAGTTATATATGTCAGTGATCTAGAGCCTATTTCGAGAGATGAAATCCCCTCATCAGATTACTTTTTCAGTAAAAAGCGAAGAGCAGTCTTGAAACATGAAATTCATCCAAGAGGAGAAGGGACGATTAAAAAGAATAGGGTTATTATAGATGGAAGAAACTCAAGGATGGATAATTTGCTACAGAATTAGCGGATACAATGGGTGCTATAGCATCATCAAACATGTATTATGTTGGCAATTTAACAACTATGCTTGAAAAGAAGGACCAAACAATAATTCAGTTGCAAGACAAACTAAAAGAAAATGAAAGAAATATTAGTTGGGGAATACATAAGGGTTTAGAAAAATCTAGACTAAAGGATATGCAAGAAATCCAGAAAAAGAATAAAGACTTGGAGGAGGCAAAACTCATAATACATGTCACACAGGAACAGGTTTGAAAGCTGGAAGAAGAAAACATACATTTACAAGATAAAATTATTTCTATTACTAATCAGGTGATAGAACTTGAAAATTTTAGGACACAAGCATTGGAGATATATGTAAGAATAGAGGAGGAACAACAAAAAGTGTTCTTGAATCTGGAAGTAGTCCAGAAATATTTTCAAGAAACAAATAATTCTTTGGAGAATGTGTTCCAGAAGGAAAGGGAGGCGAAAGAAACTAGAACAACTTTTCAGAAGGCAGTGACTTTCTCATCAAAAGAAGAGGTTGGAAAGATTAAGAAATTATCTATTTCTGAATAGGTTAAAGGGGACATAATAATAAAAGTGTGGGAAGCAAAGCTCGCCGAATATAAACGAATAACAAGAGAAGTCAATGATGATTGCCAGGGAATCTTCGATCTATTAGAAATAGCTTCATTGAATATTGGAACAGATGATTGTTCTGGATTATTAGGCAAAATCAATATTGCCAAGCACTAGCTAAGGTTTAGAGAATAAATGGAGGAAATGAAAGCAGAGATTTCAAAAATTAAACTGATCAATATTACAGAGATCAACAAATGGATGGTGATGTCAAATCTAAAGTTGAAAATTATTAAATTCAAAGAAACGATGATAGAAGATCGTTTGCCCAAATTGCAGAAAAGATTTTTCTTATTTGAAGCAAATGAGTTACTAGATGCTCCCAAGACTTTTGTGAAATTTTTGGGGAAATGTGTTCAGTGTATTGAAGCGGAGAAAGGAAGTTCTTCAATGCAAGCTTAAAATCTTTTAAAATGTTTTTATCATTTAAGATTAGAAAGAAATTGTAAACAGATGACATTATTTTTATGTAACCGTAATATTAGGAAGTTGGTTAGTCACCAACGAGAAATTTTGATGAAAATGTATAAATATAGTTTCTAAAGATTGAGAAAAGGCTTCAGAATTTTTGGAGAGAGTCATTTTGTAATAACAATTTTCAAATACATCAGAATATAGATTACAAACGAGATTCTGAATCCTACAAATTTGTAGCTATGTGTTCTTCAACCCTGTTTATTATACTCTGTTGAATTTTTCTTTCAATGTTTTTCTAACGAGTAATCAATTTGAAGTTATACACATCATTGATTTATATTTCAGATTGGTTTGGATGTCAAATGATTTACAGTTTTTCCTCTGAAATTGCTATTAGTAATTTTAAGACCTATAAATATTTTGTACCTTAATACTTAACTTTCGTTAGAAACCTCGTTTTCTTTCATCATTTTCTATTGAAATATGAGATTCTTTCTAGATTAAAGCCTCATATTTTTCTATAGTGTTTATTTGTTATTTTACGATTCTCAAAAGTCTTACAAATCCAAGAAACTGCCTCGAATGTATTTACATTACTGTTTTAAATTTTAAAATTGTTTTTCTTGTTCTCATCTCTGGAAAATTTGAAGTAACAATTGAATAAAATCCTTTTACAAATAAATAATTTTTTATCATCCATGACTGTCCCAAGTAACAGACAACCCAACATTGAACCAGGCCTTCAAGATCAAACCAGTATTGCCTTGAATTTATTTAATACCATTTTACAAACAACAACTAAACGGGTTGAGTTAGAACGTTCATGGGCTTCTATTGAGAGAGACATTAGCATCCAAGAACAATAGGAAGCAAGACAAAGACAATTGAGAAACTGATTTTGCTTTAATCTTCCTTTGATTTCTTTTTCCCAAATCATTCCTTTAAACCATTTATGGATGCCTTGACGGTATACTTTATAGTCTTAAAGTATAAACTCAGGAACAACAAGGAGTACGCTCCTGAAGGTCCCCAACCCCATTTATCATCTTCTGACTTGTGCACCAGAGCTGCATTGCGTAGCTCCTCTTTAAGCATTGTTGTTTTCTAAAGGAGATGATTTGGTACATTGTTGAAGTTTCAATCTATCTAGAACCCCATGTCATACCATTTCGAAATGTCATAAATGATATTTTCTCCTCTGTATTCTAGGAACTCATAGATTTCGTGCAGGCTGGCATTTGATGCTAAAGGTGGATGCCCCATTATCTAGTCTGTCCACAGTTTTACCCGCTTGCCAATTCCTGGGATGCGGTACAGATTTTGCATGAAAAATCGAATTCCTTTGATACATAGTTGCCATAACAACGTGCTCCTCCTGCTATTGGCATTATGCAGATTTCTAATTTTTTCATTCGGTATATATTTATGCCTCATCATTTTGCTAACAGGATGATTGGGATCACTGTGAAGCTTCCACAATATTTTACAGCCCAATGTTGTGTTGGTGAGATATGAATCTTGGATTTGAAGACCGCCTTCTCTTAGAGTTCACTTTGATGTCTCCCATTTGACCAGGTGAAATTTATGTTGGTTCCCTTTTCCACCGTGCCACAAAAAGACTCTCATGATTTTGTTTATTTGCCATGAAATCGACTTTGGTGACATGAGGTAGGACGCTTGGTAGATCGACAAAGATGAAATAATAGATTTTATCAGGATTAGTTTGCCTCCATGAGTTAGCCATGGACCTCCCCATGCAGCGATTTTGCCTTTGATTTTGGTTAATACTCCTTCCCACATATTGACTTTTTTTGTGCCCAGTGTTAATGGCAGCCTGAGATAATTAATCTTATCCCTTTTTGAATGTCCATTGAACCCCACATTGCGAGCTATTTTTTGTGTTTCGTCCTCTTCTGCATTCGAACTATAGACAATGCTTTTCCTTTCACTTATGAGTTCTCTGGATTCTTTTCAATAGGCTTGAAGAGTGTCCTTAAATGTAGAGGCTATTATGTTAGAATCTCCTCCCAACATAAGCGAATCGTCTGTGAACAGAGCATGATTTAATGGTTTAATATCCTTCATTATTCTCAAACTTGGGGTAGCTCCTCCTATCCTGTCCTGCTCCAGCTTTCTGTTGAGCGTGTTCGCCATTAAAATGTATAGAAATGGAGAGAGGGGGAATCCCTGCCTCAACCCCCTCAAGGTTTTGAAAAAATCAGTTGGCCTCCCATTTACCAAAGGGGATATCCAAGGGATTTTGGTGCAGGATTTAATCAAATTTACAAACTCTTGCTCAAATCTGAAGCAGAGGAGAACTTGATACAGGAAGGACACCATTACTCTATTGAAGGTGTTGGCCATGTCTAACTTGATCAACATGCCTTTCTCTTTTTTGAGGTTACTGGAATGCATGGCTTCCTGGACTTGGATTACATTGTCCAGAATGTGTCTCCCTTTGATGAAGCCTCCTTGCAAATCTGAGATGAGTTTGCCCAACAAAGGCTTTATTCTATTTTCAAGGAGTTTTGCAATTATCTTGTAAGAGGTGTTACATAAAGAGATTGGCCTGAACCTATCAAAGGAGACAATATTTGTTTCTTTCGAGATTAATGCAAGGAAATTTGAATTGGTACTACCACCCAATTTTTATTTCTGTAGGAATCCTTTTATCATTCTGGTAAGATCTGGTTTGATGATATCCCAACATATCCTCTAAAAATGAATGGTAAACCCATATGGACCTGGGGCTTTGTCAGGGTCCATGGACCAAATGATTTTGTTGATTTCTTCTTCATTGGTTGGCTTCAATAATGTTGTGTTGTCCTATTTAGTGACCAGTGCTGGAATGTTCTTGAGGAATTCTTTATTTCCTTCTTCACTGTCATCATTCTCTTTGTTGTAGAGTTGGCGGAAATGTAAAACAACAACAACTTTTATTTGATATATTCCTTTACAGAGCCTCCCATCGTTGGTTGTAATCTCTGTGATGTGATTCCTAGAGAGATGAGCTCTACATTGTCGATGGAAGTAGGTTGTATTTATATCTCCAGATTCTAGACAAAGACTACGGGACTTTAATCTCCAATATTCTTCTTCATTTCTAAAGGAGCGGATTGTTTTACATTGGGTTGCTTTCTCATTTTCCAATTATGTTTTAGTTATATCTATTGTATCCATTTCACTCTGTAGATTTTCCAGTTGCTGCACTGACTTCTTTCTTTGGTTATTGGGAGTGCTTGTTGGGAGTTTGCTCCATTCCTTGAGGGCCTTTTTTTTTATTTTTAATTTTTGTTCCCATACATAGTTGGCAGAGCCAGTGACTGAGGTGGACCATGCCTGTCGGACCGTCTCTACAAAACCTCTCTTTCCTTTCCACAGTGGACAGAATCTAAAAGGGATTGGCCCCAGTTTCTCTTCCTCCTCTAGAAATAGTAGGATGGGTTTGTGGTCCGAGGTAAGCTTGGGAAGAATGGCTATGGAGATAAGCTTCCTTATGACAACATAGTGCTTTGGACAAAGAACCTGTCCAATCTAGCGGATATGTGATCTTCCCCTGTCCTATTATTGGTCCAGGTGGAAAGCCCTTTTCTTGGTTTAAAGTCCATTAGGTCCCATTGTTGTATCATGTCTTCTACTACATAGATCATTTGATCCTTGTTGTTCCTACATCCTCTCTTTTCTTTTTCATTCATCACTAGGTTAAGGTCTCCAACAATGATTATGTTGTTTGGGGAGTTCAGTTCTAGAACTCATTTAATGTTTTCCAACAATCTTTCTTTTCAGAATACAATATAGATACATATAAGTTGAATAATGCGATGGTTAACTTACTTTCTATGTGCTTTAGCTCTGTGAAACTCCAGTGTTGAGTATTGTAGTAGTTGACGAGCTTGAACTGATCTTCCTTCCACAAGGTTTCTATTCCTTCATAAGAGCCCCTTGTGCTTATTGATTTTCCTGTATTCTTCTTCCATTTATTTTTGTTGATCTCTAGAAGGGATTCCCCTTCGATTTTTGTCTCTTGGAGCATGAGGATGTATGTTGGTTCCGCTTTCATTAGGTCCTTGACAGCTTCAATTTTCGATGGATTCCCCAAACCTCTGCAGTTCCAAGAGACAATTCTCATTACTTACTATTGGGGGTGGTCGGGCCTCCTCCTTTTGGGGGCCTTGTCCTTGTGTTTCTACCAATTGACATTTCTATAGTAGGTTGAATTCCTTGGTTCTTTTGTCTTTCTGCTTCTTCCTCCCTTGCTTCTCTGCGAGACTTTCTTCCAGCTCTTTTGGCTGGCCTTTCTAGGATCTCATCCTCCGAGGAGCTTGGTGATTCTAATACTTTATTTATGGCTATGTCGGCGTATGAGGGAGAGGGGGATACTTCCAGGGTTCCCACTGTTTTCCCTTGTTCCTATGTGCCTTTCCCGTTTGGGGAGGGTTCTAATTGTTCACTGCTATCCATATTTTCTTCTGATTCTTCTATGGCCTTGCTAGACTCTGCATTTTGAGATCCTGATTTCAACATGGAATTGGAGATCTCGTCATTTTGTTCTTGCCTCGATGGCCCGGGATTTCTTTCTTTTGCTATTCCTTTGCTTCTAGGTTTTGTTGTCCCTATTTTCTGCACTGTGATCCATTGATCTGCTTTCGCATTCTCACTCTCTTCTATGTTTTTTTTTTGCATTGGCTTGTGAAATAGCCATAGCCATGGTAGTGTTGGCATTTGAAGGGTAACTGCTCATAATATAACTCCTATATATGTGTCCAATCTGCATCAGTTAGTTTGATTGCCTCTGGTAACCCTACATCCAGATAAACCTCCACACAGATCCGTGTGCATGAGTACTGGTCTTTTCACACTGCTTGGTCTATATAAATTCCAAGCGTGTTGTCGATAGAAAGCAGTGATTTTTTATTCCAGCAATGTAAAGGGAGATGAGGTAGGTGGACCCAAACTGGAACGGTGGATGGCACATCCTGGGCTGGATCAAAGTTAGGGGTCCATTTGTTCAAATATAAACCTTGAGGCCCCATGAAGTATGGGCCATTTCTGAATATGAGGTTTTTGTCCTTAGGGCTTTCGAACACAAATACAAAATATACTTTCCCTACAAAGTGACTCTTGATTCCTTTTGGAGAGGGCTAAAGCCCGGTAAACTGCCCGATGAGTTCTCTATCTGCGAGATTGACTGTCGATCTACATGTTTATTCTATTGGCAATTCCACAATTGGGATGCAATCCAACTTCTTTACAAATTTTTGTTGTGTTGCAGACAACGGTCTTTTGGAGGCTCTAGCAACCAGCTTCATGAAATCTTCAAGTTCTGGCAAAGGGGGGGGAAGGAGCAGTGCCCCCTCCAGCGTCCATGGATGAAAAAATGCCTATCTCTTATCATTGCGCTGTGTACCTCAAGCGCGAGGAATCACTCAGAGATGACAAATATTACAAAACCGTGATTGGTCAATAACTCCACATGGTAAAACAAACACAAAAAAAACTCATTTCTTGGGATGGGCTCTAGAACCAAGTCAAATTTATGGATCTTTTTCCAAACGATTAACAATTTTGACTTACATTAAATATGTGAATTGTATTATTTGTTTACATAATTTTATTTGTGTGGTGATTAGTTATTTTATTTTTTAATATAACGAAAAATAAATTTATTTTGTTGAAATACGTAGTCTATGAGTAAAGATTCTCATGATTCGACTGACGAGCAGGAGTTGTATTCATCCCCCGACCCAATGGTAATTATACAAAAAAATATCATTAAAGTGAACAAGGAACTTTCTCGCTTGTTATACCTTGAAGAAAAAACTCGGTATGACACAACTTAGGACATATAGTTAATAACCATAATTTAAAGTGATTTTTTTTTATGTCATAAGTTCAAATATGAAAGTTTGTTTTTTAACTTTTACATTGTCTAAACGAAAAAATAAATAAAAATAAATAAATAAATAAAATAAAATAAAATAAAATAAACATTTTCTTTCTTATATAGAGTTATTTGGACCATGTTCAGCCCGGTGTTGGTAGTAATGGCACTGCACATATGCCAAATATTCTTGGCGTGGGCCCTCGTATACCTATCAAGCTATTTAGTTCTCCACCATCCACACCTTCAGATGGGATCCATGACATGCACCCTCAGGAAATCACACAACCAGACTCTGGAGGTGGCGACAAAGATGAGCTTAATGATGTGGATTATATTGTTGCATTCCTGAAGTGAGACATGTTACCAGCACAGGGACCCTTCCATGCACATTTATGGTCAACGAGGAAGTACTTGCATTAAATCAAATAAGAATCTCAGGTAGTTTTTAATATTTTAAATGTTTCATGTAGTCTATCTCAAACATAAATCATCTAGATTATTATTTTTAAATTAATGATCATGTTTTTTTGCATGTAGAAAACGACCATTTTTATAGGCACTTGGAGACCAAGGTGTTGGTGATTTTTGGAACAAACCATACACACAAGGTGGAATTCCCAGAATTCCAACCTCAAATAAGAACTTATGGATTATCTTGAAGGCCTATTTAGAGTAAACACCTTCAATAAAATAACAACCACCTCCTTATCTAGTCAATATTTAAAATCTATGCGAGATGTGTATAGGGTTCACTTGCAAAAGAACCCTAGGTATGATCATCCTCTCGCGGTTCTAGAGAGGGAGTGGAAGGCACTCATTGAGGATGCAAAAGGAAAAATTTGAGAAAAGAAGGAAAACACTAACTGGTACCCCACGGTAAATTACATTTTGAATTCAATACCTTTAATTTTCTTTAGAACTAAATAAAAGTGTGGTATATAACATACTTGAAAATTTTGATGACAGGTTTTCTGACACTTCAAAGGAAACCAAAGAAAGGATTTCCAAACATGGCCAACACAAGCTAGGCCAAGGAGACTACATGAAGTTACAGTCATGAATTGTAGGTACCCAAACATCTTAACAATATTATTTGTATTGTCTTCCAACCTTCAGGTAATTGTAGCCAATAACATTAAAAATACATACTCTTATGCAATGCGGGACAATGAATTCGGAACTGAAACCACGGAGGAAGACCTCTAAATTGGTTACAAGTACGGCTATCAATTTTTTGTCGAACATCAAAAAAGCATGGGGTAGACCCCAAGATCCAATTTGTAGGATAAGGTAAATAAAAAACAATCCACATTGACCTTTAATTACTTATAAAATACATTCATGTTTGATATCATCCATAAATTTAATGTGTTACTTTGTTTTAATAAGGGGAGAAACACTATCAACGAGCCCATTAGTACTAGAGAGAAGTTAATTGATAGTGTAGTGCCACCAAATCATGGTGCTCTCAAGCATCCCCATTCCAGTGAGGTGCAACCCCATGATGTTCCTATGACTGAGACCCATGACGGTAATATGGTTGTATATGTTGGAAGATTGGTTGTTGTCATTGATCTCAACCCTAGTCATTGGTTTTCGACCACAATATTGATGAAGGTATTTGGACATGACGGAAAATGCACATGCAGATACAAAACCCATGGATGGATAGTATACATCATGTTGTTTCCAGTGGTATGTGGCACGTTACGTGGATCCTCATGGTTGAGGAGAAATGAATTTTTGAAGATGACAAAGTGAATTGAAAAAGGAAGTACATGTAGGCCCTGAAGATAATTATAGAAAAGAATTACAAAATAAGAAAGTGCTAGGTCGGACCTAATGTTAAAAGGAAGTGACATAAATTGTATAAATAAATATCATTATACATTCATTTGAGACACAAGTCTAATTTCAGAGGAAATCAGAAGTAAAGAAGGTCGGATTTCAAGGGAGGATGAAGTCTTTTGGTGATGTGT
>SNQJ01S0015700.1:104107-120218 GCA_010110895.2 Picea sitchensis | reverse complement strand
GAGGTAGTAGCCTCACTTTGAGTTGGTGCTCAAACATAGATGATGTACAGAACTTAAAAGACTGCCTATCATTTCAAAGAAGAAGAGGTTTTCTCCCTTTATGGGTTTCCTCTTGAAAATCTGTCTCTGTGTATATCTTATGTGTGACTGATGTTCATTATTTATGTTGTCCATATGTTGTATAATATTGATGATCACTTGAAGAAAGATTAAGAATGGTTTAATAGACTTAAAATTGTTTAAGCACAATAACAACTTATTCACCCCCCCTCTCGGTTGTCTTAGTAATTTCAACAAACCCTTAAAGTCGCCTCGTTTCATCATCTTTTGGATTGAGTCCGTCCATAAATTATATTTTTACAAGAGACTTTAGTTCATGAACAAAAAGCCGGGGATTTCATGAACGTTTTCCGTCCTTCCTGGGTTTCCTATGCTGTGAACTCTCTTGGTACTAATGGTGGTTTATTAGTCACCTGGGACCCTAATATTTTTTATTTGATACCACATCGCACTTGTGGTGGTATTATGTTGAAAGGAAAAGTTATTTCCAGCCAAAAGGAGCTCTCCCGGCTCAATGTATATGGCCCGTGCTCGGAGAGGAAGTCTTTTTGGAATTTAGTGGATGATAGTGGTCTCTTATCTTTTAAATTTTTTTATCCTAGAAGGCGATCTAAATATTACTATCTCTTCTGAAGAGTTTAGGGGAGGCACTACTTCTCCCGGTTCTTTGGCGGGATATTTCAAAGATTTGTTCCAGTCAAAATATTTAGTAGATTTACATCCAAATAAGTTAGTACCAACCTAGAGAAATGGTCGCATCGGTGATCATGTCATTGCCAAGAGACTGGACAAATACTTTATTTCAGAATACTTATTAACTACAGGTGGCATCTATTGATCCTGGGTGGAGTACCCTTTCATCTCAGATCACGCCCCAGTTATTGTTCAGTTGGAATTTCCTCCTAAGTATAAAGTGTATCCCTTTAAATTAAACCCCCTTTGGTTGATTGATGAGGACTACAAATTAATTTTTCATCAGGTTTGGAAGGATCCAAAATTTGCAACAGAATCTGGCAGTGAGCATAGATTTGTTTGGAAATTAAAGGAACTGAAATTACCGACTAAATTGTGGGTGAAACAAAGAGCTGGGAACATTCTTCAACGTATGGAATTATTAGAATAAAAAATAAAAGACATCTTTCTTAGATTTGTATATGATTTATCATATTCCGATACAGAACAACTTCTCGGCAATTTGGAGCAGGAAAGAAACAAGATATTACAAGTAAATGAAGAAAAGTGGAGACAACAAAGTAGAGCGATATGGGTACAAAGTGGTGATCAAAATGCAAAATTATTTCACCACTTTTCTAACCACGGACGCAATCGGAAACATATTTGGGAGATATTTGATGATTATGGGCAAGCACTTACAGGGCAGACATAAATAAAGGAGGTGGTTGTACATGACTTCAAAAATTTCTACAAAGATTGAATTTCTTCTAACACAGCTGAACAAGTGCAAATTACTAGTCTTTTCCCTAGGATGGTTAATGTTGAAGAGGAAATATCCTTGTATGATCCAGTCAAATTAG
Organism: Picea sitchensis; assembly: GCA_010110895.2. Taxonomy (NCBI): domain Eukaryota; kingdom Viridiplantae; phylum Streptophyta; class Pinopsida; order Pinales; family Pinaceae; genus Picea; species Picea sitchensis. Next base: position 118,623 of record SNQJ01S0015700.1, on the reverse strand, counting down.
AAGAAATAAAAGTAGTTTTATCACTTTTCAAAAGAGACAAAAGTCCAGGGCCTGATGGATGGACGGTGGAATTTTTCACACACTTTTTCAATCTAGTTGGCGATGACCTCTTAGATATGATTGAGGAGTCTAGACATAGTGGTTTTATAGTTGGGAGATTAAACTCTACCTTCCTTTCCCTAATACCAAAAACAAACAAGCCAACAAATTTTGGGGACTTCCAACCCATCTCTTTATGTAATCTCTGCTACAAATTAATCACTAAAATCATTGCCAATCGGATCAAACATATTCTTTCCAGCTCTCCCTCAACAGGACAGTTAGGATTTTTGAAAGGAAGGCATATTCAAGACGTTATTTGTATAACTCACGAGTGTCTTCATAGTATAAATAAAAAGAAAACAAAGTCATTGGTTCTCATGCTAGATCTACGCAAAGCTTACGACTGCATAGATTGGGATCTTCTAAGGATGGTTTTAATTCAAGTGGGATTTGGTTTACAGATGACAAAGTGGATTATGAGTTGTGTTATATCTCCTACTTATGCTATATTAATAAATGGAGAAACTACAGAATTCTTCAGGAGTGGCAGAGGTTTGCGTCAGGGCTACCCTTTATCACAATTATTATTTATCCTGGTTATGGAAGGCCTTAGTATTTTATTAAAAAAGAGAAAAGGGGAAGACAAGATTTATGGTATTAAAGTGTCTAGAATGATTAACATTCTTCATTTATTTTTCATGGATGATGTACTAATCATGACCAAGGAAAATATTCAGGAGTGGATGGAAATTGACAAACTCATATCATTGTTCTGTAAAGCCATAGGTCTCCAAGTAAATGTATCCAAAACTATGATACTCTTTGAATGTTTATCCGACCTTGATCTTATTCCTTACAAGTATTTTCTCCCTTACACCTTTACATCTCTTGCTATAGGCTTCAAATATCTAGGATATCAACTAAAGACTGGGGTGTATCGAGCAAATGATTGTATTGCCTTCTGGAAAAAATGGAGAAAAATATTAGTCTTTGGTGAAATAAGTGGTTATCCTTGGGTGCTCGCTATATTTTAATTAAATTTGTTCTGGAGAGTCACCCTGTTTATTGGATGTCCTTGGAGACTATCATGCACTATGTTCTTAACAAGATCCGGAAATTGATGATTAACTTTCTATGGAATGGTAATAGCGAAACCAAACATTACCATCTTTGTAGGTGGGATGCTTTATCCAGACCAAAAATTTGTGGTGGTTGGGGATTTTGAAACTTGTTCAATTTCAACACAACATTGATCGCCAACACTCTCTAACGAGTTCTCACTCGGGAGGGAATTTGGCATAATATTATAAATGATAAATATCTTCATAATACTACAGTCATCAATTGGTATAGATCAGTCTCCTTCAAACAAAATGTAGCATCAAGGATTTGGAACAGTCTTATTAAGTCTGTCCACACTATTACACATTGGCTTAGTTGGGTTCTTGGATCGGGTCATCTTATTTCTATTACAAGAGATCAAATCATGGGACTGGGAGAAAGATCACTTCTCTCACATCATCTTATTGAACATTTAAAGCAGAAAAAGATCACGGTACTTGCACAAGCTAAGAATCATTTGTAACATTTCTCCCTTGCAGAAAACTGGCTCGGTAGCGTTGATATGGGATTAACTGGTGTGTTGGCAGCCGAATTAGATCTTTATTGCAGGGCACTTATTAGGGTTGGATTTACTATTAGAGACTTTGAAGACAAACTAATGTGGATAGGAGGTAATTCCTCTCGCACAATTTCGATAAAAAGTGCTTATTTGGCTCTTATCTCTACAAAGAAATTTGTGATTCTAGATGGATGGAGACATAAAATCTGGAAGTGGGACCTACAACTCAAGATCAAACTATTCATCTGGTTGGTGGTTGAACAAAAAATACTAACATGGGACATATTGCAACAAAAAGGATGGGAGGGACCAAGCCTCTGTATCTTTTGTAAAAGAAGCTCTGAGGATATCAACCATCTATTTCTAGAATGCACTTTCACAAAGTTGGTATGGGAAAGAATTAAGAATACACAAAAGATTAAAAGAAATTCGGAGGGTATTACACTATCTGACTGTTTTAATTTATGGACTAAGGATAAATTTGTCTCTCCTACTCTTGCAGCTCTTATATGTTGGTTTATTTGGAACGAAAGAAACAAAGATATTTTCGAGAATATTGCTCCTACAATTCACTCCGTGGTTATCAAGACACTGGGTCTCTTCAAGAAGCATCCATTGACACAAAAGCATGTTCCTATAAGAGCTTGTTTGATCACACAACTTGTTGGCTATTCCATTTCTTTTTTTGATGGGGCAACTCAGTTAGAAAATAAACTTTGTGGAGTTGCGGGGGGGTAATCAAAACTCCAGATTCAACAGTCTATAGATGGCATCTCAAAAATGGTGAAGGTACAAATATGAAGGCAGGACTCTTGGGTATCTGGGCCACTCTTACTCTGGCTAATCATCTAGCCCTTCCAAAACTTCAAGCTTTGGGCGACTCAAAGGTAATTATAGAATGGCTCAATAATAGATGAAGGCTACAGGCTAGCGCTATTGAAGGATGGAAGCATATAACAAAGGAACTAATTAAAAAATTTCAGGAAATTAGCTTCCATCACATTTTCAGAGACTTCAACAAGGAGGTGGATAAACTATCAAAACAAGCTCTCCTTGAGCTTGAGGGCAGAATTTCATATTACAAATGGGCTCCTGGAGGCCCAAGTCCCATGAATTACCTGGTCCTTTACTGATTTACCACTTTATCTGATATTTTGAGTCTGTTTCTATCAGTTTTTTGGATGGGTTTATAGGTTCATAGTTGATACAAGCATGTAATCTTATAGTATTTTTTTCCTTTTTGAAGCTATGGTACTCCGAGACCTGTAAGGTTGTTAATATCTTATCAATACTTTTTTTGGCTAAGTTTATTTTTAGTCATTTATGGGTTGGGCCTATGCTATGAAAGAAGATGTAAAAAAAATTATATCCTAATATAATTTTGAGCTAATTTTCTATTGAAAAAAATGTAGGAAAAGATGTTGAATCCATTCACATTAAAATCCCTTTGATTTATCAATAATTTTAAGTAGGAAAAGATGTTGAATCCATTCACATTAAAATTTTTATGATAGATAAAAATACCTACTCTAGATCTTAAACTTCTATGATCAGTAATATTGTCTGAAGAATTTTTCGGATATTTTGCATCCATTTTCAAATCAACATTTTGAACCAAACTAATGTGGTCCATCCTCAAAAACAATTTTGTGAAGGAAATCTGATCCATAATATGAATTAATATTAAAAATGTCTTTTGAAATCTTATTTTTTGTTGGCTTATGTTTAAACGCTAATCCATGTTTATTTATTATAAATATAATAATTATTCATGAAAATATATTAAATTTAAACTTACTTTTATATTATCATCAAATTAATACCGGAGAACGATTATTATTATTTATATGTGGTAAAGGAAATAATAATCATGTGGTAAAGGAAATAATAATCATAATAATTAATATTATTTCCTTTAACACATATAAATAACAATAATTATTCTTAGGTATTAATTTGATGATACTATAAAAATAAGTTTAAATTTAGTATATTTTTATGAATAATTATTATATTTATAATAAATAAATTCATAGCATATTAATTTTTAAACATAAATTAATAATATATTAACTTTCAAAAGACATTTTTAATATTAATTTACATTTTGAATCAGATTTTTTTTACAAAATTGTTTTTAAGGATAAACCACATAACTTGATAAAAATGTTGATTTAAAAATAGATATGAAATATTTGAAAATTTCTTTAAACAATACCTATCCTATATGTGATTTTTTTCATAAGTTAATTGATTTATCACTTCCAGAAAGATATAACATGACTTGTATTGTTTTCAATGTCTATACATACAACACAATTTTTTTAATGCAACTTGTAATGTTTCGATCATTAATATTGAATAACATTATTTTCACCATTATTGTGCATGCTTTCAAAATCTTTAAATACTATAAAAATAATGCAACTTGTAAATGGTCCTATCATTAGTATTGAAATGCATTATTTTTATTATTATTATGTAGGTGATTAAAATAAATATGATGCTATAAATCTATAGATACAATGCATTGATTTTAACATATCATTATCAATATATGTTGGAAATTAAGATAGATATCTATCTTGATTATTAAGATATATTTGTATTATATTTGTATTGTGCATTTATTTCAGTAATGATACAATTTCATTACACAGGGTTGGATTGCCCATTGGCATTAACCCATCTTAAATATTGATTCAATAAAGTGTTGAGAGGAACCACATTTCTCAAAGTATCAATCTCAAATTTTGATTTGGGTTTTCAAGATGAACCACATTTAAATTGGTAAATATGATTCATTTGAGTGCTTTATTAATTTCATATTTAAGAGAAGTTAGTTGTTATTACTTGTTAAATCATTATTCAAAATATTTTTTAGAAAAAGAGAAATTGAATGTGTTAATGTTGTGGAAAAAAAACAAAATTTTCAATATCAATATATTATTTGTAATGTTAATAATAATATTGATGAAATCACTTTCAAATTACTTTCATTTATATATAAAAATATACACAACCTAATTTTCCTTTTAAGGAGTTGATATTCCACCCTTTAACCTTTACATATTTCATATTTAAAACCATATATTTAAATTTTAAGGGTTTGATATTTAACCCTTTACATATTTTATATTTAGAATCATATATTTAAATTTTAAGGGTTTGATATTCAACCCTTTAACCCTTACATATTTCATATTTAGAACCATATATTTAAATTTTAAACTTTTGCCTAATTTTCACTATGCAATTATAAGTTTTGCATGTTAATGTTAAAGGCCATATACCAAGTTGAATGCTTTACATTATTTAAGGAAATATGTTTTAAATTTGTTGTTGAAAATCTTGAAATTAACAAGTTGTCATGTTTATCCATTTATTTATTTATTTACTTAGTTGATTGTTTGGAAGTTGTTGGAACCTCCAATGAAACTAATTACATTCCCTCATTTGATTTAATCAAAGGGATTGGTTGCCATCTTTTGTTCAAATTATCTGATTCATATGTCTTCTTCATTCCATTCAAAGGAAAACTAGAGGACACATAAAGTAAAGGAGGTGAGTCTTTGGTCATGATTATATCTGTTAGCACCTAAAATTACATATCAATTTTTCGCCTTGTTACAAGAATAAGGTCATTCTTGTAACACATAAAAACATCATAACTTCTTCGCTAACTTTGTATCCATTCCCCATAACCTCCAATTTGTCTTTCACTTTCACCAGGTTGCACCCAGGCAAAACCTCTTGTACCTGGGTAAAATTGATTTGTTCTTGTCTCTGTTGGGTTTTTCTAGTCTATGTTATGGTTCTTTTTAAAATTCATGATGAGTCTTGGAGTCATTATTCATGCTAGAACTTTAAAGGTTATCCACATGTATGACAAGACATTGAGTTATTGGGTCTTTAATGGATAGGTACTTTATGGTTATTTAGATTCATACCAAGTCATTTCATCATGGAGTTAGTGTTTATTTAGTGACCAGATATTTCAAAATTTTGCAAAGACAATTTATCTTCCAGGTTGCACACGCCATTGGTGTCTTCAACAATTGTCTAAGTTCATCTTTAGTTGCAGATCACAATGGATACCATAGAGCCCGAGCTAACAGTTGTCAAATGAGGCATTGAGGGGATAGCCATGATCGGTGCCAGGTTTGAGCTCCTACAACTGTCACAGGGTTTTGACAATACATCGGCAGCTAGGCAACCAAAGGATAATGCCCATCTGATCACAAATTTCACCGATTTTTCAACTAGCTTCTATATAAATCCAGAGCAAGATGAGCATACGTGTTGTATAAGAAAAGTAAGTATCAATCATCTGTGGACATGGACAGGATCGTGACATTCAACAATAAAGTTACAATCGCTACTACAATAGTTGGAGTGGTTCACTAGAGCAGCAGACCCAGGCACCAGATTCTAACTGTGCAATCCTTAGTTTGGATGACTGCCTCACTGCAAGTTTGAAGTATACACGAATGAAATTTATGATATGAGTTGGGCACTTCAATCCTTTTTGTTGTTATGAAAATTGCGAGGTGAAATTTTAGTGTTATCTAGATTTCCAACTCTGGATCATACAAAAAGGAGTAGCGTGCACAAATGTCCTTTCTGGGACAGATTTTTGATCCTTTGATCTACACCAATGAGGAGTAAACACAGTTTACTAGATCATGTCCATCATGTTCACTGTTTGGGATGAACAATCTTTCAGGGTTAGTTTTTTAAAGGAGTCATGGTTGAGAGTGCAGGCACTTATGCCACAGTCCCGGACATGCAATCGTCAAGTTAATCGTGGAAATCAATTGTATCTTGCTGGAGGAGTTGGTGCCCATGCGATTTCAATGAGCATCCAGGTATGGGAGCTTATTCAGTAGAGAATGGAATGGAGGGAGGTCCAGAAACTGCCAAAAATGATGTGCAAGAATTTCCTTGCAATTTGTTACCACAACTATGAGCACATCTATGCATAGGTCATGAAGACTTCATTTGTCTATCTTGTTTTATCTATCCTGAAGTTCTGGCTTACAAATTTTCTCGACACACATGGTTTTGGTTGCCTCGATACCCCTTTTATACATAAGAAAGCAAGTTATGGTTACAAATGTTCAGTCCTAGTTTGTATGCTTGGGTCTAGTTTACAGTTGCCTGCACTTGTAGCATACAAACAACTTGAAGACATGTTTATCATCCTGGAATCTATGTTTAAAGAGTTTCTGGTATATCAAGGCATGAAGGCATCAAATGTACAGGTGACAGAGCATATGCATCATGCACAGTGAAAATCGGGATGTGCAGTAGCCTAAGAACTAGCACAGCAAGGAGGATAGAGTTCCATCTTTGGGAAAAAAATTGGCACTCAAATAGCTTCTCTCTAATCCATTTAGCATCAAGAAAGGCTAAATATAGAATATTCAAGGCGTGATAATAAAATTAGGATCTAGAATAAATCCAAATCTTATTAGATCAGATCCTATAACTTTTGTAATTGATTTCTATGTTGGACCTTTAGGAGTTATTCGATCCACTAGTTTTGGGATTGAAACTGGTAGCTTTTATTCTATATATATTGTATAACAAATTGGAAAAATGGGGGAGGACCGAGAGGGTTCGAAGGGGGGTTCAAGTTGGAGTGGTGGTACTGGGAGACTCTGTTTTCTGATTGTGCAGTCATGGACTTGTTTCATTCTACAGTCAAATGCAAAGGCCTATCTGATAGTCAAACCATCTATTCTTGTCTCTTATTCCTTCGTTTCTTACTTAAAAAAAACATATTTTCTTTGCAAAGCATTGAATATATTACTGACTAGCTGTTCATTACAATACATTTTTTTAAGTTACATTATTCATTGTTTTTAATGATATTTAGGATTAGAAATCTTTCTATGTAAGTGAACAAATTGGGAACTTACATATTTATTTCCTCTTATGATTTTATCTGGCTTATTAGATTGAATACCATTGATTAAATAAGTGTGATAAAAACTTTATTAAGTGATCACAAAATGATGTTATCATTTTTCGTTCAATGCTAAAACTCCAAACCAATTTCAAAAAATCAAAATAAATCTTTATTTATAAAAACCATTACAATAATTTGATGATGCCCTAGCTTACCCTTTAGCAATCAAGTGCAACTTTAGAGACTAACTATATCCATACCAACTTTACACCTTTCATAGAGTGTGACATAACCTTTCACTAAAAATATAGATTCAGGGTCATTTGCATCCTTCTTTGGTGCCTCCCACTACGGGTTCATCCTCTGGTCCTTCCATCAAATGAATTTGTGATTCATACATTGTTTGATATGAGTAAAATTTGCCTTTACCATGCATTTTTTAGATAAGATTTTTTTGAAAGGTCATATTTTCGTAATCTAATGGTTGGTAAACCTTTACTTAACTCTAATCATTTGGAAAAATACCCTTCTTTTCTTGGGTTGGAGTGTCATAATAACTTTATATAAGGAGTGTTTGATATTTTGAAGGATTTCATTAGAGAAAAAATAAATAATATCATGAGGAAATATATCAAAAAAGAAAAAATTTAATAATATCATTGAGATTGGGGTTAAGGAAAATAACTGTGGAAACAAGGTTAAATTTGGGGAATCATGATTTGAATAATATCCCTTCTCTACCTCATAACTTCACATTTTTATGGTTTTCTAGGTTTAAGAAATAAATGATAAAAAAACATCTAGATTAAAGATTGATCACGTATTATGGGGTTTAATTGGAGTTTGTCCACTTTGCGAGCTTTATAAATAATGGTAAAAACTCATTTAGATTAAAGATTGATCACGTACTATGAGGTTTAATTGGAGTTTGTCCACTTTGCGAGCTTTATAAATAATGGTAAAAACTCATTTATTCACTAGATCAAAGTAATTTTTTATAGTTATTGATTATAACATTACTATATCCAAATATTTTAAAAGTAAGGGAAAATCAAAATTCAAGGTTATTGAAGCTAAACACGTTGTGGGGTGAAAAATATGTAATAGATTTACAAAGAACCAACTCTTACATGCTACAAGATGAAACAAGAAGATGAAAACAACCCAAGGATAGTGGGAAGAGAGTTTGAGTAGGATATATGGAAATGATGAAATTGAAATAAAACATGTCCATCATCATTGCATTGCATTCTTACATATCATAGAAGGTTCAAAATAGTATACCAAGGGTTAGGAAAATGCATTTCAAGATAACCTAATAGGAACCACTTGAACATGTGTATGTAAGTAAAAATGGGGCTAGAGATTTACATGTGCTTGGGACTCCAAGATAGTTATTGAGTGGCTAAATAAGAGGGGAGCTATCCAGGATGTAGCACTCGAAAGATGGAAGGAAAGGATCATAGATACACTTCCACTTTTTAGGAATATATCCTTTGCTCATATATACAGAGAAGGGAATTAAGAGGCAGACAGATTATCAAAGCTGGTTCTAACAAAGCTGCCTGGAAGTATTGCTTATACCCATTGGGAGGATGGTAATGAGGGTCCTACTCATTACTTAAAGTTTTTGTAATTGATACAGAGATAGTTTTTATCTAAGACTAGCTTCAATATTATTGGCACTTGGTCATAGAACGGTCGCTAAGTTTAGAGGGACTTATTCCTCCTTTTTTGTTTTTTGTTCTATTATTGTTATGTATTGGATGCATCTTTAGGGTATCTAGTTTTCTTAGCACAGTTCTTAGCTATGTATGCTTCCATCATAGTGCTTGATCAAAGGTCCTATGTCGAAAGGACAGTTGTCAGAGAACTTTTTATATTTTTATGAATATAAAAGAGAAATTTCCTATGAAAAAAAAAAGAAGTAAAAATGGGTTGTTAAATAAGAGTTTGGTAGGGAAATCAACACTTGCAATGAAACCACAATTTTATACTATTGTTGCATTGTAATTGAATATTTGTTGTCATGATTTTTATTTTATTTTCATTATTGTTTGTCATTTAACACAATCATTGCTAGTTACCATAATTTTATATTATTGTTGCATTGCAATTGAGTATTCGTTGTCACGATTTTTATTTTATTTTCATTATTATTTGTCATTTAACTCAATCATTGTTGGGTTTTTTTTTGTAAGTGAGTGTAAGAAGTTGCATTACTGCAAAAAGGTTATGATACAAAAAAGGGAGGCCTCCTAGTTTGCCTAGTAGGAAACCAGACCAAGGGTTTCCGAGTTGCGCTTACTGATATATATGAGGGGTGGCACTGGTTTGCCACCAGGGGAAACCAGGCCAGTCCCACCATAACCAGTTTGAAAAGGAAAAGCAACACAGACATTAAAAAAAACAGATGTTGCAACAACCCACTAAGCTTGAGAGGGTATTGGGTTGAACTAACCATTCATTAGTCCAGGACAATGATGTATTTCTCCCCACCATTCGCCTGGCTCTTGATATCCTCCTTCTGGGGGATCGTGCGAGTCTTCTTGATGTGGGTTGGCGCACCGTGTCCATCAGCTGGTGTGATATCCATGTGATGAACATAGCACATATAGAGGTGAAATTGAGCAGCCAACTGCTCCATCTTGGATTTCTGGTCCTTCTCGACCTCAACTAACAGTTTGGTAATAGTTTACAGACTGCTGAGGCAAATCAGGATTTCGTCCAACATTTTCTTGTGTTTCTTGTTATCCTCCCGTCTGGCATCATCCGTTTCCGAACTCACTTTACCAATCATCATCTTAGTTAGCCATGCCATCTCCACTATTTTATGGTAGAGGGTTTCCCTGGGCTACGTGGCCCCCAGATCAGCTACCCAGTCTGCTTTTTTGCCAGTGCATCCCATGCTTTACCTTTGAGTTTTTCTTTTATTTCCTTTTCCCAGCGGGTAATAGTCTCTTTTCCTTTCGGCGCGACCATAGTTTGGAAGGTGCCCTCCGCATCTTTTGTCACCTGCTTCATTCTTGACACCCGTCGTGGACTATTCGGGACTTCCTTTCCAAGGGGGTTCCTCTTCCTGTGTGTTCGCTTCATTCACACCGTTCCGCTTGGGTTGTCACAACTCCTTTGTTGGTTATTCATCCTGTACCTCACTTCATATGGATTCTTCCTTTCCCTGCCCTTGTATCTATGGTAGTCCCTGTTGTTGCGCTCCTTCTGTTTGCAACTATTCCTATTGTCTTTTCTCTTATTGATCTTCTCCTGCTGCAAGCTTGTCTTTCCAATCATGATTTTCCCGTAGTGGTGATCACTCTTGTCCTTTATCCCCGTTGTGGATCGTATGATCATGATGACTTTCCCTTTATCCTTATGCGGGTCCTTGCCCCTGCTCGTTTGAGATCCTAATGTGTTGCTCTTTGTACTTGTACTTTGGCATGGAGGATCGCTTCTGGACCATGTCACTCCTTCATGCATTACGTCATTTGTTGCATGCGATTTTTCGTCTGTACTTTCCCTCGTGCTTTCCTGACAACTCTTTCTGTCACAAGGGTCTTGATATCGTACTCATGCTCGATGTTTATGTTCATCCTGCATGGTGATTGGTGACCGAGTGTTTGGAAATCATATCCTGCCTGGGTTCTATGTGCCTGTCGTTGGGCCTTGCACTGCCCTTCTCGATGTGACCTTCCTTGCTTAAAATTCCATCACGGTATTTTGTTGCTAGGTGGATGTAGTCTATTATGAGTTGTCCATTCAGGATGTTGGTCCAGGTAGTGTCTAGTTTTGGGCCTTCCTTATCTACCCCCTTGTTGGCTAGTCTGTCCGCCAGGCCATTCGCTGACGTATGGACCCAACACAACTCCATTGTGTTCAGAGTGTGCAGATGCTCCTGGATTTTCTGTAGGAAAAGGGCCAAGTGCCAGTGTCTCTAAACCTTTCCCACTCTGGTGTCATTCTGAAGTATCTTCGTCATGTTGATGACCAGGGTGGAGTCACCTTCCATGATAGTGTTTGTAATCCTTTCACGCCTTAGGATTTCAAGGCCAAGCTCCAGGTCTCCAAATTCCGCTACGTTGTTGGTTGAGTTTCCCATACTCCCAACGTACAAACAGATGATGTTACCACCACTATCTCTGATCACCCCTCCCATCCCTGCCACTCTTGGGTTTCCTTTTGTCACCCCATCAAAATTTAATTTGAGGGACCCTAACGAGGGGGGTCCAGTTGTGGTCTCATGTTTGGAGTTGTGGTTCATGCCCGACCATTGTGTTGTTGCACCCATCTTTTAGGTGAAAAAACTCCAAGATGCGGGAGTCCTAGTCAGTGAGTTTCTTTTTTTCCTCCTTGCAGTTGCGACTCTGCACCGTTTCACGTATTTGTGAGATTGTTGCATCCTTGAGCTTTCCTTTCAGTAGACTCTCATTCTTGAAGATGCGTCGATTCCTTTCTTTCCATATTTCCCAGATGATCATCCTCAACGCTAGATTCCAGCAGAGGTTCACCATTTCATTTTTGTTGTAACTCTCATTCCAATTGTTGATGGTTGCGTTGATGTTGCCTTGGATCCTATTGGATTGGCGATAGATGTCCGTCGTCCAATCCCATAGCTATGTTGTGTAACTACACTTTTCGAGGAGTTTATTTGGTGTTTCCTCCTTAGCTTGACAGAGGTGGAAGTGAGATGGACCTATATAACCCCTTTTCATGAGGTTTTCCCAAGTTAGAATTCAGTTGTGGAGAACTAACCATTCGAACAGTTTGAGTTTTGTCCATTGGGGGTTGCACCAAATCTTTCCCCACTATTGCACCAGGTCCTCTTGATCCTGGTCCGCGATGTAATACTGTGCTTCTTCTAAGCTGAATTTCCCACCATTTTCCCTACCCCATCTTAATTGGTCCTTGTCCTTTGAGACTGCAATTTTCATTTTCCCCATTTCCTCTTCCACCTTGTTACACATCAAAATTACTCATTGCAATGATGGCTAGTGTCGTTATTATAAATATTGCAAGTGTCTCATATTGGTCACAAGTGTCGCAAGTATCATAAACTTCATATTTCCTGTGTCATCTCTCGAATGACATCATAAGGACACTAAGACACCTCAAAGACTAGTTTTGACGAAAATAAATCAATTGGCAGAGGAGTACAAGCCTTTTGCCACTGAGAAAACCACTAAAATACCATTTTTGGAAGAGAGCACTCCCCTACCCACTGTTAGGGAGCATTGGCGCTCTATACCCTCTTCTAGGGGAGTGTTCCATCACTCTATGCCCCTTTTGAGGGAGCGCTGCCCTTTTTTGGGAAAAATTTGGTTTGTTGGAGGAAATCAGGGAACAATCCCCTCAATATTTGAAGGTAGTTGGGTTCAAATCTTGGGTCAAGGCATGATCTTAGGGGAGATCCACAACTGAAGGAGAGGAATCCTCAACTTATCCAAAATATCTCTCAAGTGGTTAGGCCTCTCAAAGCCTATATAAGGAGGCCTCCTCATGGTAGAAGGAGGATATGGAGATTGAGAATTACACCAAACTTATGATCTCATGAGTGAGATGTCATCAAAGAAATCAATGTAGATTACTTGAGCAAAGGGGTTGGACAAGGAGAACTGGAAGAATCTGTTGCACCTTATAAGGTAACTAGAGAGGTAGTGGGGGGGGCTAGAGGGCCCATAGTAATAATAGTGGAGGTCATTCAATGTATGGTGGACTAGGTCCACTATATTATTAAATAAGGTCCACTATGATAGTTAGATATAATAAATGGGTAATTAGATATAATAAATGTAAGAGGACTTCTTAGAAGGTTCTACTTTTAGAAGATTCCTCCTCTAGAATGTTCTTAGATGATGGTAGCACTATATAAAGGGATTCAAACAATGTAATGAGACATGAAGAGAAATATTGTATTTAGAGCAGTAGCTCAATAGGAGGATGCCCCATCGAAGAGGCAAGTGAACAGGAGATGATCCCTTCCATAATAAGATCCATTGTATGGTGTTGCCTTACTTCAAGGGTTTGATATAATAAAGTTGTGTTTTTCTATATTTTTCTTCTATATTTGTTGTGGTGATTTTGTATTCAGTCTTTGGTTCTTAACAAGTGGTATCAGAACACTTTCCTTGGGCAGACATTGTGGGCAAATATTTTTTATTTTTGCAGATTTTTTTTCGGAGAAGAAAAAAGAGGGTCGTGACATTCTCAAAGTTTTTGGTATATTTTTATGTAAAATTTACATAAAATTGTTGTCTATCTGATTTCCTCTCAGAAAAACACCCAAGTTTAAAAAAAAAATCGTCCCAAACGGAGTCCAGGAAGTCAAGATATTGAAGTTTTAAAATCTGCAAATTTTTAGGATTTTTTCCGCAGACGGCGGCGAGAATTTTTTTATTTCTGTAGCATATGGAGGCCAAATTTGCCCAAATAAATTACATATCTGAGTTCCTCTCACAATTTCACTCAATTTCAAAAAAAAAATCAACCAAAAAGGAGTCCGGGAAGTGACGTTATGAGCATTTTAACTTCAACAATTTTTTAGGGTTTTCCAGAAAAAACCGCGATTTTCTGCCAGAACTTATTGGGTCTATTTTTTGAGTTTTTTCATGATGGCTGTAGGACCGAAGATTTCATAGGGTGCTCAGATGACTATTTCTTCTCAAAACCTCAAATATATTCTTGAAGCATTCAAATCTCAATTGTATGACACATTGTGTGATACATTGCATGACAAATTTCATGACCTTGCAGATGGCCTCAATAATAGTCTTCGTAGTTTATTGGATAGCATGCAGGAGATATTTCTTATGGAAGACATCATCAGGGATGAATATAATCAAGAAATATATGCTTGGTATGATTTTGAGGATGATTGTGATGATTGGTATATGGATAGTTGTCATTTCTGGGATGACAACCACTTCCATATTTTATTTGATGACT
>SNQJ01S0015700.1:68712-88551 GCA_010110895.2 Picea sitchensis | reverse complement strand
TTAGCTTCGACTGCATCCTTACCACGTGTTCTGAGTAATCCTTATATTTCTGGTTCTACTCCTTCTAGATAGGTCCATGTCTCTTCTCCGGCCCTTAGAGCAAGCCTGTCGGTTTTTGAAGGTTATTGATGATTATCCTCTCTTTAAATCTTCGTGGGTCTGGGGGGGGGGGCAAAATTATCTTCCCTCGAGATTTTATTTAGTTAGGTGAAACCAGATATTGTTATCCTTCAAGAAACGATGGTTGATTGCGAGAAGGCTCACCATTTTTTCCTACAATGTTGTCTGAAATGGAACTGTGTTTCCACTGCTCCATCAGGTAGGTCTAGAGGGATTCTTTCGGGTTGGAATCCTGATAATGTTGATTTATGTGCATATGAAACCATAGAAGGGATACTACTGGAAGGCAAGGTAAAGGGATTTTCGCGCAGGATTAAATTGGTTAATTGTTATGCTCTATATAAGGATAGAGAGTCCTTTTGGAATCCTATTGTTGAAAATGGGTTGTTGGAAGAAGAAGGCCTGACTCTGGGAGGTGTTTTAAATTTCACTCTATCTCTTAGGGAGGTATGGGGAAATTTGGTGAGAATCAACCCTATGGTTGAATTTGTTTCAAATTTAATCTCTGATGCAGGTTTGGTTGACCTATAGCCTTGTCACATTTCTCCGACTTGGAGAAATGGGCATGCAGGATTGGCAGCCATTTCGAAAAGGATGGATAGATTCCTTGTGAATGAGAGGTTCCTGTGGGGTTTCAAAAGATTCAATTCATGATCCATTATCTTAGTTTTTTTCGGATCATTCCCTGATATGCCTACAGTTAGAAGAGAATGTTATTAAGATAGCTCCTCCATTCAAGTTTAACAACACCTGGCTCTCTGACTTAGATTTTAACTCTTTAATTCGGGAATCATGGCAATCTATGAACAACTAATGTGATCCCTCTCCTATGTATCTTCTTGGAGCAAAGTTAAAAAATTTAAAGCACATTGTTACCAAATGGAAGATAGGGAAAAAGAAAGTTATTTATGTCGAACTCAAGGATGTTGAACAGAGGATTTCCAAAGTTTTTGATAATTTTCCCTCAAAAAACTTCACTTCTTCAGATCTAGACTATCTGAGTTCCTTGAAGCAGCATAAAGGAAAATTACTTGAAATTGAGGAGGCATCACTTTGAAGCCGAATAATCTGGTTGGATAAAAGCGATAAAAACACAAAGTTTTTTCATAATTATGCTTCCCAACGTAGAAGTCAGAATTCAATATGGGAAATCTCAGATGATGAAGGAGATGTTAAAACATCTTTATTGGAGATTAAGAAGACAACTTATAATTATTTCAGGTCATAGTAAAATGAAATTGGCTCAGAGGACACAATCAATCAATTAAAAGTGATCAAGGAGGTGCCTAGGTTTTTTTTCAAATGAGGAAAGTGACGAGATTGGAAGATTGGTGCCCTTAAAGGAAGTGGAAGATGTGGCTAGTAAAATGCTAAAAGAAAAACTCCCAGGTCCCGATGGGTGGACTCGAGAATTTTTACTCTCCTTCTTTGACATTATGGGAGAGGATTTAGTAAGGGCCATTGAGGAATCAAGGATTAAAGGCCAAGTCCCAGGGGCTTGGAATGCAACTTTTATAGCCCTCATTCCAAAAGTTAGTAAGCCAGAAGTTTTCAGTGATTTTTGCTCAATTGCTCTATGTAATTTTGTCTACAAAGTCATATCTAAGATCATTGCATCCATGATTAAGGACAAACTGGACTCATGTATCTCTAGTGAACAATTCAGTTTTCTTAAGGATAGACTAATTTATGATGCGATGGGGATCGCAAAAGAATGCATGCACACAGTTAAGGTAAAAAACATAAGTTCTTTAATTCTTAAATTGGATTTAAAGAAGGATTATGACAAGGTGAGATGGAATTTTCTAAGGCTTATGTTGATTCAGATAGGCTTGAAATGGGAGGTCACTCAATGGATAATGGCACATGTCACAAGTGCTATCATGGTTATTTTGATTAATGGAACCCCAACAAATTTCTTCAAATTCCATCGAGGGTTGAGGTAGGGATGCCCAAAGTCATCGCTTATGTTTCTTCTGATAGTTGAAAGCTTCACCAAACTTTTAAATAAAGCGATATTGGAAGGGAAATTCCAAGGTATTAAAGTGGCCATGGGAGCTATCATATCTCATCTGCTCTTCGTAGAAGATGTGTTCATTTTGGGTTTGGGGAAGATAGTAGACTGGTTATAATTCGAAGTTATTTTAAATAGTTTTTGCAAAGCCTCTGGAATGGAAGTTAATTGTTAGAAGTCATGTTTCCTGGCCCATAATACTAATCATATACTGGAGAATAGACTGAGGGAGGCTTTTAATATTCAGATCCATAGGTTAGAGGAAGGATTGAAATATTTAGAATTTTTTACCAAACCAAATGCTTACAAGGCTTGTGATTGGAAATGGCTAATTCAAAAGGTGGAAAAGAATATTGGAAATTGGACTTTTCGTTGGCTTTCCTTAGGCGACAGGTTAGTATTGGCTAAATTTGTGCTTCAAAATCTTCCTGTATATTGGTTTAGTCTGGCTAAAGTCCCTTCCACTATCATAAATATAATTCAACTTATTATATCGAGTTTTATTTGGAGGGGAGAAAAAAATATCCGAGGTTCCATTTAGCCAGTTGGAAAAAGATAGTCAGACCAAAATCTATGGGGGGATGGGGTATCAGAAATATTCATTGGTTTTTTGTAGCACTAGCGGCTAAGTCATGTTAGAGTAGTCTGGTTGGAAAAGGTTTATGGAGTACAGTTGTTAAAAAAAAATACTTAAAGGGTATTGATGTGGTGTTGTGGTTGTGTAATGAAGCACATAGCTTCCCCAGTGCTTCTAATATTTGGAAAAACTATCTGCAAGCTATTCCTCTTATTAAAAAATGGATCACATGGTTGGTTGGAAGTGGTAAAAGGATCATGGTTGTCCTGGACCCTTATATAGGGGGATCCTCGAAGTATAGACTGTTAGATATGTTGATTGGCCATCTCTATGATTTAAATATTTTCACTAAAGCACAGATCACAACTCCATCTCAATTGGAGAACTTGAATCAAACATGGATTTCGTCTGCTAACCTGGGGATCTCGGGTGTTCTCGCGACAGAATGGTTAGATTATCATTCTTCTTTGTGCAACAATGGCATATCACTGTCAGACTTAAATGATAAGATAATGTGGTCCTGGAACCAAAAAGCTGGAGATGTTACTGCAAGCTCAGCCTATGGTGCGATGGTCTATCAATTCATAGAAACTATAGATGGTGGTATAAGGTAATTTGGAAAATTAAGGTTCTTGAAAAAATCATCATTTTCATGTGGTTGTGTTTGATAGATCATGTCCTCACAAGAGTAAATTTTAGGAAGCATGGGGGAATAGGTGCATCAGTATGCATTTTATGCTTGAAAAATGAGGAATAAACTAATCATCTATTTATCCATTGTGATTTCGCACAATATGTTTGGAAATTCATTCTGAAGATGAGGGTAATTGGGTCTTGGGACAGATCTTCTTTGCAGGAAAATCTGTTGGTTTGGTTTGTTTCTTTCCCACATTTGAGACGCTTTCCTTTTCTGATTCTATGGGGTATTTGGAAATATCGAAACAAAATTTTGTTTGAAGATAGGATAAGGAGTGATGACTATACAATCTCGCATATCCTTTTGGCTATCAATGAACATACAGTTAGCAATGAAGTTGACATAATGGATTACATATTAAATTCAATCTTCTTTGGTAATACTTCTATAGGTTTTATGGGCCAACAACTGGGGGCTTATGTGGGATAGGTATTTTTATTAAACTCAATGTCTCACATGTTTATAAAGGATATTTTGTTGGTGGAAAAAGGGAATAACATCAAGGCATAAATCATGGGTCTTTGGGGGCTTTTGAGTCTGGCCAAAAAAATTCACATTGATCCCATCATGGTTGCTCGTGACTCCAAAATGGTGCTATATTGGATATCCAACAAATCTAAGCTCAACATTCTTTCCCTCAACTCTTGGAAGACGAAGATTATAAGGCTTCATGACATGTTTTCTAGCATCAACTTTATGCATGTTCATAGGAAATTCAACAAGGAAGCTGATATATTATCAAAGAAAGCTCTGTCATCTCCTCCAGGGTGGTTCTTTGTAGAGGATATTTTTGAGGGATCGGTGACCAAAATTGATCGTTTCCATATGTTCTAATTCTTTTAGAACATTTTTGTTATAGACATTATTATGCAGAATTATATATTTTCGGCAATTAGAATAATGTTCTATTTTCAGCAATTTGAATATTTTGCAATATGTTAGTATTTTGGATATTTGTATAAGGTGAATATGTCCCTACAAGAAATATTTATGAATATCTCTATGTATGAGGAAGTTCCTCTTGGTTCAGTAATGAATAACAATGGAACTACTTTTTTTTGTGAAAAAGCATTGACATAATCCATATTCAAAAAATTTGTTGCAATTATTATATTAAACACTAACCAATAAATAAGGGAAAACAATAGATATAACCAACAATGATTGAGTTTCAAACTTTATAAAAGACTCAAGTACATCAAACACAAACTCAAGGAGTGGAACAAGGAAATTTTTGGAAACATAAACCAAGAAAAAAAAATATGGAGGATAGAATGAGGATACTCCAGGAACTCTGCATAGACGAGGGTTACATAGAGAATTGGAAAAGAGAAGAGATCCAAATGACCCAGGAATGGGAAGGAATATGTTGGCAGGAAGAAAATCTATGGCACCAAAAGTCCAGAATCAGGTGGCTAAAGGAAGGGAAGAGAAATACCAAGTTTTTTCATAGAACAACCATTGCAAGACGAACCCACAACAAAATCCTGAAAATTAGGGATCATGATGGGATCAAAAGAGAATCCCACAAGGAAATCGATAATACACTGATCAATCACTTCAAGGGGATAGCCAAGGAACCCACTCAAGACAGAACTGAGGCCATACAAAGGATAATTCAACACATCCCCAGGGTGGTCACTGAGGAACAAAATATCAATCTAAATAAACCCATAACAAAGGAGGAAATAGACCAAGTGGTCTAGGAGATGCCTAATGGAAAGGCCCCAGGTCCAGATTGTTTCACAATGGAATTTTTCAAATCCTGCTGGGAAGTGGTTAAACATGACATTTATGGGGTGGTGGAAGACTCTAGACACTCAACCTCCATCTTGAAAGCGTTAAATTCCATAATGATCACTCTAATCCCAAAAGAAAATGAAGTAAGGACCCCAGATCGCTACAGGCCTATAGCTTTATGCAATGTAGTTTACAAGATAATCACCAAAGTCATAGCCAATCGATTAAAACCTCTCCTACCCACATTGATTTCATAGGAACAGGTGGGTTTCGTAGAAGGAAGACAAATACTGGACAACATCATCCATGCCCATGAGCTTATACACACGCTGAAAAGCCAAAGGAGAAGGGGGATGATAATCCAACTTGACCTGGAGAAGGATTACGACAAAACTAATTGGCAGTATATGGCCAAGACGCTGGAAGCCTTTGGGTTTGAACAACACTGGATCAACTGGATTGTCAATCTAGTCTCAACGACAAGCTACTCTCTTCTAATCAATGTAGCCCAAAAAAAACCCTTCTAGCCTTCGAGAGGCATTATACANGTGGGTTTCGTACAAGGAAGACAAATACTGGACAACATCATCCATGCCCATGAGCTTATACACACGCTGAAAAGCCAAAGGAGAAGGGGGATGATAATCCAACTTGACCTGGAGAAGGATTACGACAAAACTAATTGGCACTATATGGCCAAGACGCTGGAAGCCTTTGGGTTTGAACAACACTGGATCAACTGGATTGTCAATCTAGTCTCAACGACAAGCTACTCTCTTCTAATCAATGTAGCCCAAAAAAAACCCTTCTAGCCTTCGAGAGGCATTATACAAGGAGACTCACTATCCCCCTTCTTGTTCATTCTGATGATGGAAGGGCTCAACAGAAGCATAAAAAGCGCAACTACGGGAGGATAACTAAAAGGCATCAAACCTTTCAAATAATGTCCAACCTCAACACACCAACAGTTCTTTGATGACACCCTACTCCATGGCACACCCACGGTCAAGGAAGCAAAAACCTACAAAAGAATCTTAGAAGACATTGGGGAAGCCTCAGGGGCGAAGATCAACCATTCCAAATCCATGATCTATTTCTTTAACACTAATCCTGCAATTCAAAGAAACCTAGCCAACATTCTAGGGTTTGAACGCAAAATGCTCCCAACGAAATACTTGGGAATCCCCCTGACGGATAGAGCATGCAAAATGGAAACGTGGGAAGGAGTGATCAACAAAATATAGGAGAGGGTAAAAGATTGGAATTACAGAGCTCTCAACCTGGCAGGGAGGCTTATCCTCACCAAAGTGGTTCTACAAGAAATTATGGTGCATACGATGTCAATGTTTCCCGCTCCCAAAGGAATACTACAAAAGATAAGAACCATTCAAAGAGATTTCCTATGGTGAGGTGCAGAAAATAAAAAGAAATGGGCCCTGCTATCCTAGGAGAAGGTATGCAAACCAAAAGGAAAAGAAGGCCTAGGGTTACAAGACCCATAGGTAACCAACGAAGCCTATGGGGAAAAACTTTAGTGGAGATGGGTCAAGGAAAAATCAGTACCGTGGGCAAGCCTCTGGAAGGCCAAGTATGCCCCGAACATCAAAAATCAAGATCAAATTTGATTCATGGGCACAAGGGAGGGATCAACCATCTGGAATATATCCTGGTTCAACAAGAACTGGATCCATAAACACAGCTTCTGGGAAGTTAGGAATGGTCAAACAGCCAGATTCTGGGAGGACGCATGGCAACAGGAACCCATAATGGAAAATCTAGACAAGGAGGAGCTACAACAGGAAATGACAGTGCAAGGAAAGACAAAAATCCATCACTACTGGAAGAAAATAAATGATAGTGACAGATGGAGGACCTGGGACAAACTCAACCCACAAAATAGAGACTGTATCACAACTCTAACGAAAGAGGTGTATTACAGGTGAATCCCCCTATGGACAAGCGGATTCCCTCTTGGTCTCTAGACTCCTAAGGCCAAGACAGAAAAGTGATTAACATGGAAATTGACATCCTTTTAGATCTAATCAAGCTGATATACGAAGGAGAAGAATAAAGATATGTACCTTGTTAATGATGTTTGTCCTTTTGAAATTCAAGTTGATCTTCAATATTGAGCTCCCTGATAGGTCCTGTAGAAAAAACGAGGATACAATGGACTTTCTATTCTACTGATATTAGCTCAAACATAGATCTATCTACTGAAGACAAACTCATGTGGAACCAAACATAAGTTTGAAAGAAACAAGCCAAGCATTGATATATTAATAAGAACAAGTAAAATCACTTACAATCCTTTGATGAAGGTGCAACAGCTTCTTTCAGTTCTCCTTGTCCAACCTCTTTTCTCAAGTAATCTACACTGATTTCTTTGATGACATCTCACTCATGAGATCATAAGTTTGGTGTAGTTCTCAATCTCCATATCCTCCTTCTACCATGAGGAGGCCTCCTTATATAGGCTTGGAGAGGCCTAACCACTTGAGAGATATTTGGGATAAGTTGAGGATTCCTCTCCTTCAGTTGTGGATCTTCCCTAAGATCATGCCTTGACCTAAGATTCGAACCCAAATACCTTCAGATATTGAGGGGATTGTTCCCTGATTTCCTCCAACAAACCAAATTTCGCCCAAAAAAGGGCAATGCTCCCTCAAAAGGGGCATAAAGCATTGGAATGCTCCTCTAGAAGAGGGTACAAAGCACCAATGCTCCCTAACAGTGGGTAGGGGAGCGCTCCCTTCCAAAAATGATATTTTAGTGGTTTTCTCAGTGGTAAAAGGCTTGTACTCCTCTGCCAATTGATTTATCTTCTTCAAAACTATTCTTTGAGGTGTCTCAGTGTCCTTATGATGTTGTTAGAGAGACAACACATGCAATATGATGTTTACGACACTTGCTACACTTGTGACCAATATGCAACACTTGCAATATTTATAATGAAGACACTAGACATCATTGGAATGAGTAATTTTGATGTGTAACATATTGTCCCCCAAAGTGCGAAGTCAGAAGACGATGATGACTGAAGTACTTTGTATAATTTTTTGAGCAAGGGTATGGATGAGAAATAAAAAAAAGCTGCACACAACCATCAAAAAAATATTATGGCATGTTTCAAACCCAAGGCAGGCATGCCTATGCTTGAGTGATAAAGAATTTTTCAGGTATAGCCGCCATAGAATACACTGCAGATCCATAATGATACTGATAAAAGGTATAGCCACCGAAAATACAATGTGGATTTATACACCTATGACCTGAATTGATCGTAGCCACAAAGAATACACAATCTATCTACAAGATGACAAGACATAACCATGACCAATACAAAGTGGATCTATGTAACAGTGTATGTGCCATAGTTCAAAAAACTCCTTCGCAACTTGGACAAAGTATATATAAGAGTGATAACTAAACCTAGAGTCTTCTTATCGATCCCGATGTAGTACGAATCTAGCCATGTGAATAGATGTCCTAATGTCGAACATGGTAGAAACCACTTGATTACCAGTCAATGAGGTAAACCATTAACAAGTGCAGGGGAGATCACCATTGATGTCAATGATTCCCAAGGTACTCTAGCACATTCTAACGAAGGTGAATGGATGAGATGAAGTCAAACATTTGTGGAATCATCCGATCAGAGGTAAATGATGTAAACTCACTGTGAGACGTGAGGAGGCTTGCCATTGAGGCATGCAGGTCCCAAAGTACTAATTGGTTTCTAAGTCTAGCTCCTGGATAATGTGTTTAAGTCGACAGGAATAGACTCGTCGAAGGAGGGCCTTGATGTATCACCCATCAACGACACAAAACAAACACAGAGATGTAATTGGTGGATCAAATGAACATGGATTGACATGGGTATTGAAATAGGATATTTGTGATGGATGACTCTCGAGGCAGATACTTCCCTTGAACACTGAGGCACAACAGCGAAAACGTGACATGGACCAAAACTTGATGATGTAGTGGATCTTATGACTTTCGTCAGGTGACCCAAAGGAGTAAAACAAACTCAGAGGATTGGCTTAGTGCAGAGGTTCAACAGATTAAAATGCGTGCAAGGACAAAGTGTCGTGTTCAAGGGCGACCGTAAGAGTTACTGGTAGTGTTCTCAAAAACTGCTTGGCTTGCTTCTTTCAATTTTCCCCCCATCCAGATAGACAAGTACCTCTTTTTAATTTAACGAGATTGAGGAAGATAACACATGCTCGATATGACTCACCTTTGGTAAGTCCCTCTTCCTTTGTTTAGCGAACTAGAAGAAGTAAGGGTTCGGTCCCGTATGGGCCCTTCCATGTATGATTGTTTAATGAGTTCAGAGAAGGTAAACTCTGTGGTTTTTAATATTTAGAGAGTCTGAAAACAATTTAAAGACGACTCCAATGTTGTCCTTTTTCATAATGTTAGTCTTGCAATGCCGAAAAAGAGATAAATTATCACTCGAAAGACGCCCTTTCAAACCTTTTAACGAGTGGGAAAGGAAGCAAGGTCACTCGACAATCTTTTCACGTTTAGAGAGTCTGAAAAGAGTTTAAAGAAGACTCGAGGGAGTGTTCCTTTTTCGTGTATCCATGCAGGTTTGAAAAAGAGATAAAAGTTTGCCCGGCGCATTCTCATGTGTTTGAGCTTGAGAACGAACAAAAACTATGTTCATGAAGGTGACAAGATAAAATAAACAAACCCGCTTCAAAACCTGCCAATAATGTCAAAACTGCATTCCAGGGGATTAATAAGCCTCCAAATATTTCTCAAAAACCCAAAAATAACTATATCATATGTGAAAATGAAATGTATAATAGTAAAAAGGGGTAAAAATGTCATTTACCATTTCATTTATGCAAAGACTTGTAGCAGTGGGGAATTTGTGTTTTGGAGCTGAATCTTGAATTGTTCGGTGTCGAAGCTACGGTCAATCATTTTTCTCACCGTTTGGACCAGGTTAGCATTCTTTTTCCTCTCTTTATTTTACATGATTCATATTTTGTTTTAAGGCACTAAAAAATTATAAAAAATGATGCCTTGGGTCAACCCAAGCGCTCAACAAGCCCGGTGCTCCTCTAAAAATCATGGGTAAGTGTTGGGCGGCTTGGAAAACACCCATCTTAACCAATAAAAGGTGCGCCAACGCTCTGATGTGGCGGCTATGGGGGCGCTTCCTTAAAAACCCACAAGAAAAATGCCCAAAAATGGCTCACGCACGCTCAATATGTGAGGAGAGCGTTTTGAGTTTTTGAACATTTTAAATGGCTAATGTAAGGGTGGATTGATGCTATGATGTTCATGTGAAGAGGGAATTGTTCTTTTGCAAGAACAAACAATCATTTTTTTTTAAGTTTTTAAAA
The DNA here is from genome assembly GCA_010110895.2 of Picea sitchensis. NCBI lineage: Eukaryota > Viridiplantae > Streptophyta > Pinopsida > Pinales > Pinaceae > Picea > Picea sitchensis. Next base: position 78,040 of record SNQJ01S0015700.1, on the reverse strand, counting down.
TTGCCAAAAATTCGTCGAAATCATGATTTAATGAATTTTGTTGTCAATTGCAGGTGACTTCGGCAACATGCTTGAGTGGAAAGAAAGAGAACACAAGATCGATGATGTGGCCACTCTACAAAGTCCCCGATCGAGAGCCACGTTGAGGAATTGTGGTCTCCTCAAATATTTCAAAATGCAAAAGATGAAGAAGGAGATTCTTCTTCTCGAATACATGATCGGGTTGTGGAACGTTGCAGAGCAAGGGTTCCAGATAGGGATGCAACTACTGACCATCGAGTTGGACGTATATTTCATAACCGGTCTTTCGAAGAGAGGGGTTCCTATAGCTTTATTTGGGCAGAGGGCACTTATTGCACCTGTGGATGAGTATCTGGCAAACCATTGTGTCCTGGGAGTGACACTAATGGGAGGCAGGATTGCAATCAAAGATATCAGAGACTTACCTCTTCGATCCATCCTGTTTTCCATGATAAGTATAGTGGGAAGTATGAGTGCTCACCAAGTTTCAAGATCACAGGTAGCCTATGGTTTAAAGTGTTTAGAGCCAACACTGTTTAACTGGAGTGCAGGGTTTCTTCACCATGTGAAGGAACAAATTACGAGATGCAGAGTTGGTCAGCAGAAGCAGTTCGGATATGGTTCATTCTTGGTTTAGTTCTTTTTAGAGTGCATTCCCTAGATGCAACCTCAGATTGCATTAGTAGTGCGTCCAGTGGGAGAACCATGTATGGAATGGTGGACAAGCATGTCCCCAAGACTAAGTTCAGATTCAGAGTTTAGATTCACTGGTGGTTTCTTCACTTGGCTGAGATTCCAATTGATTGTGATAGAAGACTTTCCATATGCCGGAGTAGATTTCCGGGGAAGCATGGACTTGGTTCTTCCAGTAGGAGAGGATTGGGATGCATCAGGTAAGAAACCAAAAATGATCTTGTCAAGTTTTGTTATTTTAAAACATTATATTATTTTTTTTGGGTACATAGAAGAGTCTTTAACAGATGTAGTCATTTCATCGTGCAGATAGGGGAGCAAGACGTCCAGCAGATATGCCAGCATTGGGGCATCGCGTAGATGCTCAGATTGTAGTTGATCAGGGGGTAGCAGTAGCAGGTTGAAAGAAACCTCCAAGGCATCACAAGAGGTATCCCTCCACTTAGGAGGTGGGAAGTGTCGTTACATCTATAGAGACACATTGTGGGGGTGTATGAGAGTCTTAACTCTCTACTTAGGCGATTAGCCCGTGCAGTAATGTGTTACTTGGAGCATAATGTAATGCAGGAAGATTAGAATTCTTCCTGGCGATTAGTCTGTATGACGATGCTTATGGGTGTGACGCACATTTTGCCTATCTATGTACCAATTTTGATGTAATCAAACATTTTTAGTCACGCCGTATATATATACATTTCCGATTTTTTACAGTGCCAAATGATTTTCAAATGATGTATTTTATGTGATGTGTTTTAATTTACATGATGAAATGTGATGTAATTCATTTCCTTTATGAAAAATTATCTATGTGTGAGATATCTATCCATAATGTAATTTTCTAACGAATCTGAAATGGTATTAAGTTCTCTTGGTATGTGTCGATATTTGATGAAATAAAACATTCGTTCAAGATGACGAACTCGTAGATGGAGACGTAGTAGGATAGGATTGTGAATAGCGTAGATACGATTGAGTTGACATACCACGAGTTGAGAGTCCAGAGTGACAATTATGAGAGAAATGCCTAGGGAGGATGTTTCGATTAAAAGTCCAATGACAACATGATATTCTACCATGTTGGTAGTTGTCGATCCTAAGCAAATACCTCCTAAACTAACCAACTCATTAGAGTGGTAAATGACCCAAGCTGTGGAAGCAATGTTCTAGGTGTGTCGACTAGCACCATCCGCAAACCCGACAAAGATAGGAAAGGAAGATGTCATCTGCGCATGAAAACACAAGACACAGTATAAGTGGCTAAGGAAAAAACTCAAGCACACAAGAGAAAAGACACACGAAAAAATAAAAATATAGTTGTGTACAAAGCATGTATGCTAGATGTCCTAGGAATAGTACTTCTTCAGCTAAAGCCCGTTTCGGGGCTCACCCAGGAAAACTCCATCGTAATCGACTAGTTCGTAGGCGCCTCTATGTATAACACGTTTCACAATGTAGGGACCATGCCATAGAGGTTCTAACTTCCCTGTCCCTGACTTGTCATGAGTCTGATCATAAACGAGGACCGGGTCTCCTTCTGCAAAAGTGTGAGGATGGACAGACTTGTCGTATTGATTTTTGATTCGTTTTTGGTACATCTCATTGACGAGAGAAACATCACGACATGTTTCGTCCAACCTCGTCAGATGTAGGAAACATTCTTCTTCATCAGAAGTGCGGGGAAGGAGTTATACCTTAATATTTAGCGAAGGAATTTCACACTCGATTGGTAGGATAACCTCAATGCCATATACTAACTAGAAGGGAGTGAATCCCATAGAAATTTTTACTGAGGTCCGATAAGCCCAGAGAGAGGAGAAGAGTTGTAAATGCCAAGACGTCTTGTTTTCCCCTACCATCCGTTGGATCATAGTTTTGAGGACTTTGTTGATGGATTCAACTTGTCCATTAGCTTGAGGATAATACGGGGATGAGTTCTCATGGAGAAAACCCAACTTGGTATGTAACTCACTCATCATCTGGTTTTGAAAATGCGAACCATAATCAATGACACTGGCATGTGGAACACCAAAGCGAGTTATGATGTGATTAAAAAATAAAAATGTTGCAGTACGACCATCGTTCAGAAAGGTAAGCATAGCCTCAACCCATTTTGTAAAGTAATTGACGATGATGATTATATAACCGTGCCCCTCGGCTGAGGTAAGCTTACACTGCATGAAAACAATGCCCCATTTGGCAAAGGGGTCGATGGCAATAATGGGATGCAATGGAGTAGGGTGGGTGCGTGCCTTGTTTTGAAAAACTTGGTAGGGTGGGCATTTTTTTACAGCCTCCCTACAATCCTTGAAGATGGAGGGCCAAAAGTATTCGACACGTAAAAAAATTTGGGCTGTATCCATCCCAGAAAGGTGACCACCACAGGCTCCAAGGTGACAGTCATTGAGGACACGTTCAGCCTCTTCGTGAGTCAGACATCATCGTAGGATGGTATCAATGCCAAGACGATATAAGGTGTCGTCGATAATGAGATAACGATGGGAGTGGTGGCAGATACAACGATGTTATTCACAAGAGATATCTGGCTGAAAATGTTGTGTCTAGAGATAGAGAATGATGTCTCCATACCAGGGATCAGAAATGCTAATGAGGAATAGAGATTCATCAAGGAGAGAATATCTAGGCTCAGTATCTTCGTCAGCATGGAGAAAATCACAAATGAGTTCCACGAACACCAAGGACTTTTTGGATTTGGACTTAGCAAATTCAAGATCGAATTCTTGAAGGATTACGATCCATTTTGAGTATTTTCCCCCAAGTACCTGATGGGGCAGGATGTGATACATGGGGTTCGAATCCGCAATAAATGTGGTGGTACGTAACAAATGTAATGATGAAATCTATGGATAGCGATGACGGCTGCCAGAGACAACTTCTCAACATGTGAATAGCGGAGTTTTGGTCCAGATAGACTTTTACTCATGTAATAAATCACATGTTCTTCACCGGAAGAGTCCTCTTGAACTAACACCATGGAAATAGTGGAAGTAGAGGCCGCTAAGTAAAGGATATAATCCTTCATATAGTCTGGAGGATGCAACAAAGGAGTGTGTGTTAGTGCATGCTTAAGATCATCGAACGATCGTTGAGCAGTATCATCCCAGATGAAAGGGGCATCTTTCTGCAACAATCGCATGAATCCTTTAGTGATCTTAGCGTAGTTACAAATAAATCAACAAAGAAAGTTTTCTTTCCCCTGCAAACTTTGGAGTTGTTGTAGGTTGTTAGGTGGGGGTAAAGCTATAATAGCTCTAATCTTTAAGGGATCCACCTGAATCCCGTCCTTGGAGACAACAAAGATGAGAAGTTGGCCTGATTCGACAACAAAAATACATTTATGTGGGTTCAAATGGATGCGGTAGAACCGACATTGAAGAAAAATAGCCCGTAGATGACTGAGATGGTCGAATCGACTGGATGAGTGGGTGGGTAAGTCATCGAGGTATGGTTCCACAATATGTTTGATATCGTGGAAGACATAGGACATGTCTCACTGGAATGTAGCCCCAACATTTTTAAGGCCAAATGGTAGCTTCCGATAAGAGAAAGTTCCCCATGGGAAGATAAAGGTCGTCTTATGTTGATCAGCCAGTAAGATGTCTATCTGGTTATATCCTGAGAAACCATCCATAAAAGAGAAAAGTACTCTACCAGCGCAATTATCAATAATCTGGTCGATGAAGGGTGTGGGGTAGTTGTCTTTCAGACAAGCCTTGTTAAGATCCCTATAATCAACACAGATGCGAATGGTCCCATGTTTCTTAATAACCGAGACGATATTGGAAACCCATTCCATTAAGGGGATAGGATAAATGAAACCAGATTTTAATAACTTTTCAACCTTTGCCTTAATAGCTGTAGTCTTTTCAGGATGGACTGGGAGGAGTTTCTGATGAACAGGTTTGACACTGGGATAGTTTTTAATCTCGTACATAGCGATCAATGGATCGATCCTAGGCATCTCTTCGTAGCTCCAGGTGAAGACATCGCAGAATTATTTAAATAAAGTAGTGTAAGAGACCACTTCCTCGAGTGAACAATTATCTTTGAGGTTAATGTTTTCCATGATACCTTCCTTGATCGAAATATCAATAATGATCGTAGATGAAATGTTGCCCAAATTCCCCTCAGAAAGAGTATCTTGGATGAGGATGGGAGATTGCGGGAAGTCGACAACATCAGAAGGGAAGACAGACTGTATGTCTTCTTGCATTTCTTCCAGAGGTGGAAGAAAAGAGGATCGATGATGGCTATCATTCCAAGTTACATCGTCGAGGCTAGGCATTTCCATTATAGATTCGTCAAAAGAAAAAATTTGGGAAATTGAATCGATTACTGATGATAAGGAATTTAACCACGATGGCATCGAATAAGGGTCGGGTGTAAAGAGATGTTATTCATTCGAAGAGCGAGAGGCAGATTGAATAGCAACGTATGAGGTTTCGGATGGACTAAGTGTCATAGTGTCACCAAGTGCATCGAATTCCAACGGACTGGGTACAATCAAAGGGTTAGATGATTCCAAGGATTGGTAAAGTGTAGTCAAAATCATATTGATCGTGGAAATACGATGTGTAGTGGGTGGAAGTGGTGTAGGAAAGGTACCCATGAGGCTAGAGTCTTTCAACAAGCCAACACCAACGATTTCATAGGTGATCTTATGATCGCCCAAGAAGGGAATATTGTTGGTAGCGGGAACGCGAGCGTTAGGCGTACAGAAATCTAACTGATCGATAGTGACAAATTTACCTTGATGAGGAAATTGTACACATCGAAAAACTGACGAAGCAACGACGGTCATAGCATAGAACCAACTTCTTCCAAGTAACAAGTTGTAATCGAGGGGAGCATCAACCACGTCGATGTCAACAGAAACGGTTTTTCCACCCAATTGGATGGATAGGGACTACACAAGTCCGTGCGAATGAAAACTTCACCCATTGAATGGACGTAACATCGTTGGGGATTTATTAAGTGCGGGTGATTTCAAGCTTTTCCAACAAGCTAGACACATGGCACAAGTTGAGGCTCCCTCATCCAGAACAGTTCAGTGGATTTGTTGATTGTGAACAACAACATCAACTTGGAAAGCAAGTTGGTGAGAGAGCTGAGATGTATAATTGTTCAGGTTAAACATGATATTATTGGATGAATCAGGATCAACAACACCAATAACAACCAAGAGAGTTCTACGTTGACTGAGACAGTGTTGTAGAACTTCTAATGCGGACATAGAACACGGTGCTTGAGCCAAATCTTCAACAATGTTGTAGTTTTGGGTGGCACGTGAACTAGGATTAAAGGTAGATTTACGGATAGTGCTCTTAGGAGGGCGTAAGATAGAGTCGAACGCAGGTTTCTCAATATGAAGTGGTCTAGACGGAGGATTAACTGATGGAGGACTAATAGAGGATGGTGATGGATCTGGTAAAGTATCGGTACCGTTAGTGACTTTTCCTTTGTTAGGTTTAACTGGTGTGTCGTGTGTCATAGAGAGGGTGGTTAAATCAGTCCCGTTAAACATGTAAATATGGGAACTTGTCGAGGTTTCATCATTGGAAGGATGGATGGAACTGCCCGTTGAAGAGGGGGTTTGAGCAACCATAGATTGCTGCTATGGAAAAGGTTGAGTAAGCACGATGGGTTGGGAATTCCCCTTGAAAAGTTTGGCCACTTCATTGTGATGTGGACAGTCTCGAGTGTAGTGATCGTCACCACAAATGAGACACGGGAACTTCGGTTTCCATTGTGGTTTATTTTCGTCAGCAGGTGGTGGTTTTTGAGCTTTTGGTTGTTCATTATTATTATTCTTTTTGTTTTTGTTCTTTGTCTTCTTCTTAACTCCGGTTTGTTGTGAAGGGGCAGATTGAATTGCATTCACCTCAGATATTTGAGTTTGGGGGGAGATAGAGGAGGGTGAGGTCGAACTGGGAGTGGATGCCGGAGCAGATCGATTCACTGTTCCAGTCAACTGGGAAACAAATTGGGTTTTGACGGAGCCGATAACCCCATCCGCATGTGACATGGATGACGGTTTAGATGGATCGGTAGTTGCACGGGAAAAATTTGGGATTAACTCATACAAAGTACTAAATTGGGAATAGACCAAATCTAAGCACTGAGCCCGAGCAATAACCTCTTCCTCGGTGACTACACCACCCATGGAAACATCACGAGCGATCAGGGGTAACAATGATTTAGTGAACCATTCCACCAATAATTGGTCAGTAATGACTACTTTGATCAACCTTCGTCGTCGTCTCCACTCATGAATATGATCGGAGATATGCATGAAGTTTGTCTGACGAAGAGAGGTCAAGAGTTTGGTACCCATCTCATATCGAATGGGTAGTTGAAAGTGTGTGAGAAAGGACATGGCAAGGGATTTAAAATCTTGGAAAGAACCACATGGAAGTTCGATATACCACTTGGTTGTTGAGCCCGTAAGTGTTCGCCAAAAAATACATAAACGGATAGAGTTGTCCATTAAGGAGTTTGATGAACACCATAAATGGAAAGTCATCACATGGTTATTTGGGTCTTCTCCAGGTTTATCATCAAATTTTGGAATATCAGAAGGTAATTTAGCCAGAATCACTAGCCAGAAAGAATAATGACATATAGGATCATTGGTCAACCGAGACAAGTCTGGGAGATCCAGAGTAGCAAGGAACGACAGTTGTCGGTTAACCTGAGGGTACTACTGGTGTGGCATAGGGACACCAGTAGGACCGTAAATTGGGTTAGGTGGATAATTGTAACCAGTAGGTCCTCTTGCATACTATTATTGTTGACCATAGTAAACAGGATTTGAAGAGGGTTGAGAAACATGTGCGAGCGGAGGATAACTTGATGGATTTTGAGGATTATAATTCGATTGATGGGTTTGTCCATAAGGTGGATAAACATTTTGTCCATAAGGAGGATAAGGTTGTTGTTGTCCTTGAAAATGTTTACCCCCAGGGAATAGTGGATTTCTCGGAAAAGGAGTGTGCCAAGGATTGGCCATTGTAGATGCATTCTATCCAGAAGGTTGATGATGGGCTCTAGTTTGAGGTTGCCCCCCAGCATGAGGTAGCCCTCCAAACAGAGGTTTCCCCCCAAACGGAGGTTTCCCTCCAAATAGAGGTTTCCCTCCAAATGGAGGTTGCCCCCCAGACGGAGGTTACCCCCCGGCATGAGGTTGAGTCCATGGAATTTGGAAACCAGACGTAAACGATTGACCAGTGTCGCTTAATGGATTAGAGCCACCAAGATTGGTCCCTCCAAGTAGGTGTGTAGGTATAGAACTTCTAGGTATAACTTGGGTAGTGTTGACAATGGAAGGATTCAGTGCTCTGTACCCAAGGGGAATTGACGAGGAAGGCCGAGATGATAGTGGTGTACCAATGGGAGCTTGGCTAACCACCACATTACTGGTGGGAATATTCGCAACGTGAGGGACCATCGTAGAATGGGCCATCTGGAGAGAAATAGTGGAACTTGGACCAACAGACTACATATTCGAATCAACAGACGGTGCGATGGAACTAACGGTCGTGCCAGTAAAATGATCTAACGGTACGGTATAGGTAACAGATGCTTCCAGTATTTGGGATACGACAGGTATATCGATGCCTGTCCCTAATCTATAAAGGTCTCGCACCGTGCGAGGTGGGCTTCGAACTATATCAGAAGTCCAAAGAGGGTTTCCGACCAGAGGAATCGAATGAGATCTGGTCGGAATTTCAGAAGGATCAATGACAACAAGTTCTCCGACTAAATTCATCTGGAGAAAACACCTTTCATATCCCGCAGGAATGCAGAAAGCCTCCATAGGATCCGTAACAATCCAAAAATTTTCTATAGAAACTTCCTCTTGTGAGGTTATAACATCGTGGACCTCGCTCTGTTGAGGAGAGCCCTCCATAGAATGAGGGAGTAAAGGGGTAGAATCTTCCATATTTTCTGGGGGAAGTCCTTGTACCCTACATGAACGGTGTGGAGGGTCGATGTTGGCAGAAAAAATTCGACGGAAAAAATCTATGGCCAACTAACGATAAAGAAACAACATATACTAATCAAATCTAGGAATCAAACAAAGCAAACAAAACTTCTCTCGATGATCGTACTAGTTGGTGATGAAATCCAACGTCACGTGATCAAGTCAAGAAGGGGATAGGATATGGTGGAACAGTTACAATGGTGACCTACTTAACGGAGTTTCACCTTGGTGCGAGCTTCCACGCAGTAATTTTGGATTTACCCTCCAAGGAGCCCGAGTGAGTTTGACCAATGTCTGCTCTAGGTATAGTGAGACTTCCCTTCACCGTCACCTTGTGTAAGTACCTAAAGATTATGGCAACTAAGGACACCAACTCATAGTCATCCCCTGGATGGGTACAATCGACAGTCCGGTCTGAACGTACGAGCAGGATAACAAGTCCAAAATTCCTCGAGAGAACTGAGGACAAGTGGACCGGTAGAAATCCATAAGACCCCAAATAGATTTGGAGTTCATGAAGCACTGAGACCAAATGAACCAGTTGAACCTCAAGAAGAACCCTCAATATATGATCCGACCACTACAAATGGTTGAACCACAGAGGGATAATCT
>SNQJ01S0015700.1:39040-68662 GCA_010110895.2 Picea sitchensis | reverse complement strand
GAGAGGGGTAGGACCACCATAGGATGGTGGTATTTCAGGAGGGATATGTCCACTAGATGGTGGTTTCCCTCCAATTGGATGTATTTGGTTGGAAAGGGTTTGCATTCTTGGGTGAAAAGATGTCCTAGCAAGATCGTGCAGAACATGTGGAGCTGTAGAGTGAAAGTTTGTAAAAGAGAGGGTAGGGATCAAAGTGACTTGGGAATGAGTAGAGGTGATGAGTCCAACATTAGGATATACTTGTGCTGACACAACAGTAGGTTTAATGACCTGGTCGATGGGGTGATTCATCATTTGACTAGATGGCCCAGTTTCAACAGGAGGGTCATGAGGATTAAAGGGTTGTCGAAAGGATTCAAAATGCTCATAGAGATCGTGTCCTGATGAAGTCCTCCATACAGAATGAGAAGGTATGGGATTTGTATCTACTGCAATGGTAGGATGAACATGAGTCCTATAATCATCACCAAAGGTTGGTTCTGTTGATCCCATATATGTTTTGGTAAAATCTCTCGCAGGTAATTGTGGGACCTCTTCATCTATGATGTTCCCAAGAGAGTCTAAACGAAGAAAAAGTGGTTCGAGAGGAATTTTTGACATAGATGTAGTGCGAGGAGTGGTATTATCAACCATAACCAAAGCACCTTCTGAATTGTTTAACAGAGGAGTAACAACACTCCCAGCATCAGATTGATTTCCTACCTCTCCACGGTAGTTGTCTTCTGGAGGGTTAGGAGGTAAGGGTTGGTAGCCTTCCGGAGGAAGCCTTTGAATCCTACATGATTGGTGAAGACCTTTATCGTATACAGGATCAATTTTGGAGAATAACAATACACGTTGAAAATCTAGGGCCAACTAACAAAAAGAAACAACATACACTAATAAAATATAGGAATCAAAACCAAGAAAAAAAAACTTCTCTTGATGACCATACTAGTTGGTGATGAAATCCAACGTCGCATACTCAAGTTAAGAAGGGTCTAGGATATGGTGGAATAGTTACAATGGAGACCTACTTAACGAACTTTCACGTTGGTGCAAGCTTCCACACAGTAATTGTGGATTTACCCTAGAAGGAGCCCGAGTGAGTTTGACCAATGTTTGTCCCAGGTACAGTGAGACTTCCCTTCACCGTCACCTTGTGTAATTACCTAAGGATTATGGAAATTAAGGACACCAAATCACAGTCAGCCCCTGGGCGGGTACAATTGACAGTCTGATTTGAACGTATGGGAAGGATAACAAGTCTGAAATCAACTTGAGAGGCTCCCACACATAATCATGGGTATACCCTCAAGTGACCCCCAATATACGATCCAACCACTACAAACAATTAAACCACAGAGGGATAATCTCTGTAATTCAACCGAATGCGACCTCGTGCGTAACCCCTATGTGAGAGGGGGATCCCAGAAAGCCTATACGACAATTGGATTTGACTCTCCCTATCTTAGGATGCTAATGTTTGTTTTGAAAACTTTGGAGAGTTGTACTCACAGCCTAATCCAAAGTGCTAATCCTAGTCTAATGTTGGTGGAAGATCCTAAAAACAAATGTTCTAGATAATTTTTAATTAGCGTTCATTTTGCAGTTGTTCTTTACTCAAAGGGTGTATGACAATGAAACTGATGGTATGATGACTCGATTCCCCAAAAATGCATAAAATATGATAAGAAATTGTTTCTTTCAATGAATGCCTATTTAAGGGAAGGAGAAAAGTTGTTTTCACTATCAAACACTAATATGAAATGTCCACAATCAATTTGTTTCTCACTCAAATCTAATGTAATGCTAAAAATTTCAGAAATGCCTTATAACATCCAAACCAATCACTAAAATATGTCCTTTTTCTTATATGTGAATGATAATCAGATGCAAAACTTCTAATGTCAATCAGACTTCAGAATTAAACAATTAGAAGCAAACCTCACACAAAACAGAAAATACACCCTCGTTGTGAATAAACAAGAAGGACAAAGATTACCAAATTTTCAAACAAGAACCAAAAAACCTCAAACAAAAGAGAAATGTTGGAAAAATGACCTCAAATATTAAATGTAAAGGTTCACAGACATTTGGATTTCCTCACAAAAGCTTCCACTCTGTTAGATAAAGGAGAAGAAAACAACAAGTTAACTCTAGGTCAATAAAGAAAAAGAGTGACTTCAAGGAAAGGAAAGAAAATGTCAAATTCCCAAACAAGAAGAGATCAATCCTTATAAAATAGAGTTTTGAAGGTGAATACCAATATGGACTGAGAGTATGAGACCTTGAGCAAATGCAAAAGGAAAAAACTGAACTCAGAAACTGAAAAACTAGAGGATTTTTCACTAAAAATGGGGTAGCGCTTTGGTGTAAGGAGAACAAGAGTGTTCCAACACTCTATGTAAGACCACCAAGGAGTGTTGGCACTCTGATAACAAGGGAAGGGGAGCGCTCTTCTTCAAAATCTCATAAAAATGCCTAAAAACTTAAAAACTCAAGCAAATTCAGTCAATCAAGGTGATCATGATGAAATAAAGAGGCAATCAAACAAATCTAAGAATAAAAAGAATTATGGAGAAGGTCAAATGAGTGGTAAAAGGGACAAAAAAAATATGTGAAAGGAAACAAAAATCAGATCTCCTCCCCAGTGGAGTCACCAATTTCTGTTGTAGGTGAATCCCCCTGCGGACAAGTGGATTCCCTCTTAGTCTCTAGACTCCTAAGGCCAAGACAAAAAAGTGCTTAACATGGACATTGACTTCCTTTTAGATCAAATCAAGATAATAAATGAAAGAAAAGGAGAAATATATGTACCTTATTAGCGACGTTTGTCCTTGCAAATTCCTGGCTGAGATTCGATCCTGAGCTCCCTGATAGGTCCTGTAGGACAAACAAAGATACAATGGACTTCCTACTCTACTGAGATTATCTCAAATATATATCCATCTACTACAGACAAACTCATATGGAACAAGCATAAGTTTGAAAGAAACAGACCAAGAATTGATTATTAATGAGAAGAAGTAAAAGTACTTACAATCCTTTCATGAAGGTGAAACAACTTCTTCCAGTTATCCTTGTCCAACCTTTTTGCTCAAGTAATCTCCATTGTTTTCTGTATGTTTCCTATGAGATCATAGGTTTCATACCTCCAATATTTTTCATGTCAATACCACTTATAGGACCATAAGTTTGGTATCAATCTCTAGTCTCTTCCCCCCTTTCACCATGAGGAGACCTCCTTATATAACCTTGGAGAGGTCCAACCACTTGAGATATATTTGGGATAAGTTGAAGATTCCTCTCCTTCAGTTGAGGATCATCCCTAAGATCATGCCTTGATCCAAGATTTGAATCCAACTACCTTAAGAGATTGAGGGAATTGTCCCTTGATTTCCTCCAACAAACCAAAAATTCGCTCAGAAAGGGTAGTGATCCACCAAAAGGGTGCACACGGAGCTCAAACACTCCCCCAAAGAGGCCCAGAGAGTGCTAGCACTCCCTGACAGTGGGTAGGGGAGCACTCCTCTCCAAAATCCTTTTTTAGTGGTTCTTTCAGTGGAAAAAGGTTTGTACTCCCTGTCAACTGATTTCTCTTCTTCAAAACTAGTCTTTGAGGTGTCTTAAGTGTCCTTATGATGTCGTTAGAGGAACAACATAGTCAATATGGCAGTATGATGTTTGTGACACTTGAAACACTTGTGGTCAATATGCGACACTTGTGGACAAGATGTGAAACTTACAACAAAGGTAATGACGACACTTGTGACACTATTGAGGTGAGTAATTTTTATGTGTAACAAACCCAACTACAAAGTTTTCAAGGGAAATAATTTTTTCTTCATCGTTTCGTCTATAATTATGTCTAACTCACTAAAGGATTTATGAGATTGTTGTAGAAATACACTCCTTTCATTTTGGATGACACTGTTCAATGCTATTTTGATGCTCTTAGGCATGCCTTAACACACACACACACACCTCTCTTGCACCCCCCAGATTATGCACGAGACTATATCCTTTATTTGGATTCCTCTAATTACACTATTACTATGGTGTTAGTTCAAGAGGATCCTAACGGTAACGAACATGTGATCTACTATCTGAGTAAGAGTCTATCTGGTCTCAAGCTCCGATATTCTCATGTTGAAAAGTTGGCTCTGGCTGTAGTCATTTTCGTCCAGAGCTTTCACCACTACATCCTGTTACACACTACCATGGTAATCACGAACTCGAACCCCATGTACCATATCTTGACACATCAAGTCCTTGGGGGAAAATATTCCAAATGGATTGTCATTCTTCAAGAATTCGATCTTGAGTTTACCAAATCAAAAGATAAAAGATTGTTGTTTTTTGCATAACTAATATGCGATATTACCTATACTGATCAGGATAATTAGCCCAATGATTCTCTTCCCGACGAATCTATGTTCCTCATTAGCATGTTCGATCCTTGGTATGGAGATATTATTCTCTATCTCCAAACCAAACATTTCCAACCTGATATTTCATGAGACGAACGTCATCGTATCTGCCACCATTCTAAACGCTACCTTATCATCAAAGACACTTTGTGCTGTTGTGGTATTGATGTTGTCCTACGACATTGTTTAACCCACGTTGATAATGAATGAGCTTTGAATGACTATCACCTTGAATCTTTTGGCGGTCATCTTTCTGGGATGGCTACAACCTAGAAAATCTTACGTGTTGATTATTTTTGTCCCTCCATCTTCAAAGATTGTATCAAGGTCGTCAAATGATGCCCACCCTATCAAGTGTTTTCAAAAAAAGGCATGTACCCACCCTGCTTCACTGCATCTCATTGTCTCTTTCACCCCCTTTGCTAAATGAGGCATTGATTTTCTGCAATGCAATCCTACCTCAGCTGGGAGGCATAGTTATATCATTATTTTCGTTGATTATTTCACTAAATGGGATAAGTCTATGCCTACATTTCTTAATGATGGTCATACTACAACACTCTTTGTTTTTAAACACATCATCACTCTCTTTGGTGTCCCACAAGCCATTGTCACTGATCATGGCTCGCATTTCTAGACTCAGATGATGAGTGAGTTGCACGTCAAGTTGGGTTGTTGCCATGAAAACTCATCCCCCTAATATCCTCAAGAAAAACCACAAGTTGAAGCTATCAACAAAGTCCTAAATACTATGCTCCAATGCATGGTGGGGGAAAACACAACCTCTTGGCACCTGCAACTTTTCTCTACACTCTAGGCCTATCACACTTCAGTGAAAATTGCAACTAGATTCACTCCATTCAAATTGGTTTATGGTGTAGAAGAAGTGTTACCAATCGAGTGTGATATCCCTTCATTGAAAATCACCATGGAACTCCTGCCTCATACCTCTGTTGACGAGGAATGATTCTTTTATTTAATGAAGTTAGACGAATCACATCGTGATGCTGCTCTTGTTAACAAGACATATAAAAATGAATGAAGAGTCAATATGGAAAATCCATTGAACCTCGTGCTTTTGCAGAAGGAGAATTGGTCCTTATTTATGACCAAGCTCATGATAAGTTGGGAACAGGGAAGTTAGAACCTCTGTGGCATAGACCTTATATCATAAAATGTGTAGTACATGTTAGAAAAACAGGACCGTGGAGCAATAAAATAAAACAAATGTGGAAATAAAATATAGAAGATACACAATACAATAGAGACACAGATATACGTGGTTCACCTAGTGTGGGCTACATCCACTAGAGAAATTTCCAGGTCCTTCCTTTATTATTATCCAACAAATGAAGGGATGCAACCTACAACAAACCCATTGCAAATTCCTTGTCTTTCTCTCACAATATCCTATCTCAGAATACAATATTCTCCATAATGTATAGCCGCAATACATTTCCCTCATAACAAAGGGTTTCCTTCTAGGGAAAAAAACCCTAACATAATTTCTACCATTAGATCTATGATCTTATAATGAACGGTCCATATTTACAATGAAATTACAATATACACTTACAAGGCAATTTTTCCTTCAGGGGACACTATCCTTGAACCGCTGTCAAGGGCTCGCTTGCCCCCAGACCCCGCAGAGGGGGTAACCCCCCTCTGCACTCCACCTCATGGAAGAGTGTACATACTTCTGGGGTGTAAATACTTCATGGGGTATAAACACAGCTGAAAACAAAAGACGTCTAAATCATAAAGATAATTAGGGTCCACAACCAATATTACATAGAGGTACCTACGAGTTAGTCGACTACAATGGCATATCTCTCAGTGATCCCCAAAATGGGCTTTACCTCAAGAAGTACTATGCATAGAACATCTCGCATGCGTTCTTTGTGTACTATTTTACCATATACTTTTGATTTGGTGTGTCTTTTCTCTTCCTCATATGAGCTTTGTCTTAGCTTCTTATACTTTGTCTTATGATTGCATGTGTAGTTGACATCTCCCTATTCCATCTTTGTTGGGTTTGTGGATGGCACTAGTCGACACACCCAAAACATTGCTTCTGCAAATTGTGTCATTTACCACTCTGGTGAGTCGGTGAATTCAGGAGGAATTTGTCTAGGATAGACAAAAAATAACATGGAAAAATACCATGCTGTCATCAGAATCTTAACTGAAGCTTCCTCTCTAGGTATAAATCATTTGATTATTAACCTATACTCTCAACTCGTGGTCTGTCAGCTTAATCGAGATTAAGTCATTCACAACCATGTCTTACTACGTCTCCACCTAAGAGTTCATCATCTTGAAATATCATTTGAATTTATACAATACAGACATATACCGAGAGAACTCAACACAATGTCAGATTCATAAGCTAATTACATATTGGATCGATATCTTGCACATAGATACAATATTTGTAAAAAAACATGAATCACATGTACACAAAAACATCACATAAGATAAATTGCAACATCAATAGGCACCACAAAAACTGAATACACACACACACACACACACAGATATATATATATATATATATATATATATAGATGTGTAATAGAAAAAGTTTGTTTTCAAATACATAGTCAAAAGGTACATAATAGGGAAAAAAGTTTGGGCCTTCATGCCCATGACATCATCATAAAAGAATAAAAAATCTGTTGAGGATCCTAGTCATCCTCCTGTATCACGTTGTGCTTTGTTAAGCACACTACTGCATGAGCCACTCGACGAAGTAAATGGTTCAGACTCTCAGGAACTCCAAATGTATGTCTCTGAAAATGGAGAGTCATGTCTCACCTCTTAAGAGGTGGGGCACCCATAGTCAAACCTTGGAGGTTCCTCTCAACCTATCTAAGTCCTCCAATTGCAACCTCTTGCTCTACTGCTACCTATGCATCTCCACGATGCCCTAGTGCTAGCATCTCTGTCGGACATGATGCACCTCTGTCTGCATGATGAAACAAAAATATCTTTATATCCCTTACTATACACATAAAAAACAATATAAAATACAAAAACCAAAATATGTGACAAGGTTTGGTTTCGTACCTGACACATCCCACTGAATACCCTTGGGGAGCACCAAGTCTGCACTACCCCTAAAATCCACTCCAGCACAAGGAAAATCCTCAATAACAACTAGTTGTATCTACCACCAAGCGAAGAAATCAATTATAAATCTAAATGTTCAGGGCTCATTCCCAAATCTCGAGGATAAGATGGTCCATCTCTCCATCCATGGCTCAGTCACAAGATGCACTATCAATGCAACCTATGGCTACATCTGGGGAAATCACTCCAAGAATAATGAAACTAGAAAATATACATACCCAAACTACTTTTGTCTACTTGTCCTACACTTCGATATTTGTTCCTTAACATTTCAAAGGAACCCTGTTCTTCAATTAAACAACCTAGGCTCTACACATTGTAAATCATATGACATCTGAGATTTCGAAGCTAGATGAGCACTAGTACTACCTACCTATTTGGTGATGGCTAATAGAATCAACTGAAGTGCCATGTCCCTTACATATTTGATCATGATTCAGCCACCTACCAATCGTGATCTTGGTATGCAGTGCTCAACAAAATATGCCTCAGTTGGCTGAGGAGTTTCCCAGTGTTTGGACAAGAGGATAGGAGCCCCTCTCCTCGAGAGCCCTGTCAAAAACTAAACATAATCAAGCTCAATTTTGAGCATGTGTGGCCCAATGAAAAATGATTGTCCGATATCATCCCATAAGCTGATCAAGTACTCAAGTAACAATACTTCTTTCCTCATGTTCTAGAGCTTAAAATACTTGAGTAGACCGCAATTTCAAAAAATTTCCCTTTCTTGAGGGATTTGTAAAGTGGAAATATCATCAAACTCATGTTCGCATTACTTCCACTCTATCATGACTAAAAGACTAGTGAAATATGCAATTACAAACATTTAAACATCTTTAGTCAAATTTTCATGGAAGAAAATTGTGTCTTTTTAGCCCAAAATACAAAAAAAAAAATTGTTATGCACCATATCTCCCTTAAATCTTCCCACAGAGTGATATCACTCCCTAGGCATGTGCACTGGGGCGCTGATATCTCAATCGATGCTCCCCTCATCCCTTTGAGGGAGCATCGATCTTTTCGGTGCCTAGGGCTTCCCAAGGAGCCCAGAACACCCAAATTATAAGCTAAAACACAAAATTAAACCATAAAAAATGATTGGAAACTAAAGATGACCAACCTAGTCCAGATGAAACTGAAGACGGTCGACTGCAATGCCCGTACTCACAGCTCTAAAATTGCCTCCCAAAGGTGGAAAATTCCAAATATGGAAGAATTTAGTAAAAATCAATTGGTAAATGAAATTCTTAACCTATTTCACTATTTGATAGGTTTTATTTTTGCTATTTCTCGCTAATATAATTTTTTTTGGGGGGTTTTAATATTTTTGAGGAGTTACTAATGATTTGGGCCCAGAACTGTCTATATTTATAGGTTTTTAAGAAACATCTTTTCAAAAACCTTGTGACACCAATCAGCATAATCTTTGTTCTTTCTCGCGCTCGAAAAAACATGAGAGTGTAACCAAGTAGACTCTTATCACTTTTTCAGACTCGTAAAGATTACATGAAAAATGAACCCCCTTGGAGTCGTCTTTAAGATATTTTCAGACTCTCTAAATATGAAAATATCATCGAGTGATATTGCTTCTTTTCATGCTCATTAAAAGGTCTTGAAAGGGCATCTCCCGAGTTGCAATTTATCTCTTTTTTGGACTTCAGAGACTAAAATTATGAAAAAGGAAAACCCTGGAGTTTCCTTTAAGTTTTTCTCAGACTATTTAAACATGAAAAACTATCGATTTTTCCTTCTCTTGACTTGTTAAACTACACATTGAAGGGCCCATATGGGACCTAACCCTTACTTCTTCCAGTTCATTAAACAAAAGAAGAAGGACTTACTGAAGGTGAGTTATATTGATCATGTGTTATCCTCCTCGAGCTTGTAAAAATAAAAAGAGGTACTTGTCTATATGGATGGGGGAAAAAATTGAAGTAAGTTAATCAAGTTGTCATTTAGAATTTTTACAAGTAACCCTTGTAGTCACCCTTGAACATGACACTTGTTTTCACCTACATTTTGAACACTTGGATAATCCACTAAACCTATGCATTGGATCAATCCTATGAGTATTTTCACTCCTTTGGGTCATCCGATGAATGTCACAGTGTCTGCTGCATTATGTTTTGGTCCATGTCATGTTTATGTTTCCAACTCATGTCATGCCTCAGTGTTCATGGGAAGTATCTGCCTCAAGAGTCAACCATCACAAATTTCCATTTTCAATACCTATGTCAGTCCATACTCATTTGATTCACCATATTACATCTCTTTCCTCTGTCAGTTTTGTGTCGATGATGGGGGATACATCAAGGCCCTCCTTCAACGAGTCTTTTCCTGTCAATTTCAACACATCATCCGAGAATTAGACTTGGAATCTAGTTAGTACCTTATGACCTGCATCCCTCAATGGTAGGCCTCCTCACCTCTGATAGTAGGTTTACATCATTGGCCTCCGATCACATGATTCCACAAATGTTATACTTCATCTCATTCATTCACATTTGTTGGATTGTACTATGGTACGTTGGGAGACATTGACATCATTGGTGATTTCCCTAGCACTTGTTGATGGTTTACCTCAATGACCGGTAATCAAGTAGTTTCTACCATGTTTGACATCAATAAATCTATTGACATTGGTAGATTCATACCACATCGGGGTTGGGATGAATACCCTGGGTTAAGCATTCACTTTTTTATCTTCTTTCCCCAGGCTATGAAGGAGATCATTTGAGATTTCTTATATATATATATTGTCACATAGATCCACATTGTATTGGTCTGTGGCTATGTTTTATCATCTTGTAGCTCCACTGAAGGAGATCATTTGGAGATTTCTTATATATATATTGTCACATAGATCCACATTGTATTGGTCTCAGGGTTATGTTTTATCATCTTGTAGCTCCACCGTGTTTTTATCATGGCTATTATCAATTCATGTCATGGAGGATAGACATTGTATCTTTGGTGGCTATACCCTTAGTCAATATCATCATGGATCCTCAATGTATTTATTAGCATAGGCATGTAATGTCCCTGGTCCAAACATGATAACATTTTTGATGTTTTTTTTGCAACTTCTTCTAGGTTCTCCACCTCCACACCCTTTCATTAATTTACAGTGTTTCAGTCATCATCTTTCATCTTATGACTTCACACTTTGGGGGGCAATTTGTTACATGTAAAAATTCCTCACTTTGATAATGTCACATTCTCATTGTCGCAAGTGTCTCACTTTTGTAACAAGTGTCGTAAATGTTTCATTTGCGTTATACATATGTCGCATTGTGAACGACACCATTGAAACACTTGATACATCCTCTAGAACATTTTGAAAGAGGAAACCACATAATTTTACAAGCTAAACAATTTTTTTTTCCTTGAGAAATGGTCATCTTAACAGAATTTTGGAAGATCAACGCTCCCATGCTCATATGCAGGGAGTGCTATCACTCCCTGTCCATCTAACAGGGAGTGTTGCAATTATCTTTTTCCATTTTTGAGGGAGCGTCGATTGGTTGAGAGAATCATGGAAACAAAATCTCCCTTATTTCTAAAGACAACTAGATATGATCCGATTTGGTTTGGCTCGAATCCAAGATTTAGGTTGCATCTAAGGGAGATGGCACAACTGATGGAGTCATATCCTCAACGTATTCCAAATATAACTAAGGTGGTTGAGCCTCTCAAAGCCTATAAAAGGAGGCATTCTCATGGTAAAGAGGAGGATAATAATAAACAAAAAGTATTGTCATTATGATCGTGGATCTTTCGAGCAAGGGGTTGGACAAGGAGGACTTGGAGAGGTTGCTGCAACTGCATCTATAGATTGTTCGTACCTTGTAATGTTCTCATTAATATATTCTTGGCCTATTTCCTTAAAGTTTGTGTATGGTTGCATATACTTATCTATTATTGATAAATTTAGTTTAAACTAATCTTGGTAGAGTAGGAAGACTATGTTGTGTTTGTTGTTTATTAAATTGCAGATATCATTAAGGATATTGGAGATCAAGTTCAGCCTAGATAAAGTGAGGACAAGCTTCAGAAAAAGATACATCATACTTTCTTCCTCTTTTCCCTTTGACTATATTAACTATATTTAAAGGAATGTTAGTGTCCAATGTTAGCATCCTTTTGTATTGGTAGTAGGGGTATAGAATCGAAGAGAATATTCACCTATCCATAGGGGAATGTTCCTACAACAACAAGTTCAGTCACTGCAATTCATACTAGCCTTATATCACCAACCTCTACTAGTCATGTTGGAGATAAGTCAACAACTGCATCAAGTCATGTTGAAGACCAACAACCAACCACTGCATGTTATGTTCGGGGAAAAAGTCTAGTCAGTGCTAGTCACACTGCACAAACATCACCAACCTTTGTTAGTCATGTTGAGGATTCATCACCAACCTCTGTTAATTATGTTGGGGATTTTTCAACAACCTATGCAAGTCATGTTGAACATCTGCTACTAGCCTCTGTAAGTCATGCTAGGAGAATGTTACAGACCACTGCAATTCATGTCGAGTGCATTGATACAATTGAGAAGCCTATATGTATAGGAAGTAAGACCAAGTTCATTTGTATACTTTGTAAGAGAGATCATCTAACTCGTTTGTGCCCTGCTACAATTGTGGTACAAGAAGCATGGTCCCTATCTGATAACCCTTCAGGTTTTGAGTCCTCTTTGGTTTCCCAACATTCTAATTCTTCTTTGGTTGATATGGTGGTCATGCCAATGTAATATTTGGACAAAACCCATCTCCTTTTGAGGGTTGATGCATCCTTTGACCATGTTTTCTCGTATCCTATTCAACCAATGGTTGTGCCGATGCAATCTTCGACTAACACCACTCCTGTTTTGGGGAGTGATGCATCTATTGACCTTGTTTTCTCGCATCCTATTCAACCAATGGTTGAAGAAATGGTCATGATGATGCAATATTTAGTCGATCCCACTCTTACCTTGGAGATTTAAAAGTATAAGGAAGTGACATTGTCGATGCAATATTTGGTCAGTCTCACTCTTCTTTTGGTGGGTGATGCATCTTTCAACCATGTCCTTAGAATTTATAGTTATTTACGTTCTAAACAAGGGAGCATTCCACTCTCTCTGAGCATTCCACTCTCTCTGAGTATACTCCCTCCAAGTACTAGGATGGTTTCCTTTGATTGGAATGATCTTGTAGATCCTATCCTTCCTTCTCTGCAAGGATCATGTGCAAGCATTTTATCCTCCTTGGATCGACAAGATTTGGGTTCTCCCAAGCCCGTGTTAGCTACCAGTGAGTGGCTGGATTTCAATAGAAGTCCTGCATGGGAGCCTTGGCCTCCCCCATGATATGATTCTTAGAACAACGTCCTAGAGTCTTAGTTAAACTATTTTCAAGACTCCTTACAAATGAAAATATTGTCGAGTGAACTTGTCTCTTTCACACTCGTTAAATGGATTTGAAAGGAAATTTATTTGGTATAAGTTTAACCATTTTACAGACCAAGTAGACTACTTATGAAAAATGAATAATCTAGTCACCATTGTCTAGAAGAGTTCTCCTGGGTATTGTTTTATAATTTTTTGGACCTAGGGGACTAAATATACGAAAAAGGAAATTTTTGAGTTAAGTTGTAATTGCATTCCATCATCTGAGTTGCAGTATTGAGCCTATTTTTGGTTTCCACTTTCTCATTATAAGACTCTTACCTTATAAATTTGCATCACTAGCCAAACAAAGCCTTCTATATGTCCTATGTAGCTTGACACCTTGTACCCTAAGAGGAAACATCCCCTGAGTTTCCATGCTTTGCATGCCCTTCCTTTCATTGAGCATAGGTATGTTCCATTGCTTGGATCTAGTTGCTTACTTGTGACACTCATTTCCTCTCCTGTATCATAGCATTTCTTTTCCTATGAAAAAAGAAAAAGGGCACAAAAATAATATTATTTAATATCAGTAGTAGTTGTGTCTCCTTTGAACAAAGCACAAAAGTTTGAGTCCACTGTCATCCAAATTTTGGGTTTAAAATGACCTTAGGAAGCTGAGATCGTTACTTAAAGTTTACTCCTCTAACTGGTTATTCTTCCAGTCCCTATGGAGATTTTGTTGATTCCTACTGCATCACAAAGTTTTATCATCAAGTCTATGCTACCTGAGTTATTTGTATGTCTCAAGCTATTTTTCAAAGGAAGTCTATAATCATGTGTCGGCCATTTCTCAGAACTCTTGACTTTGCATGTTTTCCATACCCTTAGTGTATCTCAGAGTCACATGAAGTTGTAGTTCTACCATGCACCTTGGTCCTACTTTCATAATGGGTAGGTAACCTTGAACCCAACAATTGACATCTCTTCATTGATCTCTGACTGGGGCATTTCCCTTGTGTTCGACGACAACAAATCTATTCACACATTCAGATTTGTGCAGTGTCTCGGATTCCATTAGCCTTATTGATGGTTTCCTCACCTTTGTCAAAATGTTTCCTTATTGTCTACTATTCAGAGGGTATCTTTCATGCACTACTTGCATCTGGTGCATGAAATAGATGCATAGGGTCATTGGTTCATGAACATCCTATTTGTCTGAGATCCTCCTAATCATAAATATATTTCTATGTAGCTCATGTTGAATGATGAGAGATTCCCTAATTATCTCCTTTTAGTGGGTATCCTTCCATCTAATTCAACTGATCTATTATGGAAATCAGACCTAGAGTCCTATGAGTACCTAGAGTCTTGCAGTCATTAGTGGAAATTTCTCCCACCATCGACAACCGGGAATACATCAATGTCTCCTGATTGATGGATTCTTCAAGTGTTCAACCTCAAAACCCTTATTAACACTTTTAGAATGTACTCAGTTCCTTGATACCTAATTTCATTATCAATAGGTTGTCTCACATTTGTTAACGATATACCTTAATGACCGGTAATCAAATGAATTTTCATTGTGTTCGACCTCAACTCCTCTATTCACATGATGTATACTTGCACCTTCGACGGATAGTATAGAATACCTCCATCTTACAATAGAAACATTCCTAATATGTTGTTTCCTTTCATTAGACTAGTACCTATATGACTTCAATGATCATGGGAGATCATATCGTATTCCATTGTATATAGATATCTTAAGATTGATTTTGAGATTGGATTCCACTATTCCTTGTTCATGAATATGACATCCTATGGCATATTTTCGCTTTGTATTTCCTATTCAAGGCCATGAACAACTATTTGATATATTTTCACATGGATCTGCAGTGTAATTCGGATTGGCAACCATGTGTACAAAGTCATTATGGATTTTAATATTCTCATGAGTAACTAGTACTTCTAGTTGAGTCTCCATTACTCCACTTCTGGGAATTATAATATATTTCGGCAATCGCAGATACTCCTATCACCTCACACATTAGGGGGCATATGTTACAACATTTTTTTCCTCACCCTGTGCAACTTGCTTGGATGGCCTTTCCATTTCACTATGCAGAATTGAAGTTCACTTTTGCACCTTCCAGAGACAAAAAAACATATGTTTCCCCATTTATTCTCCCTATCTTTTATACAACAAGCATATATGCATATTTCTCCACTACAGCCCGCATACACTGGGTTTGGTGTTGAAAATTAAAAATAATGTCGGGTTTCCATGCCATGTCACATGATCCATGATCCTTTACCTTCCATATACTAGAAAATATCTGGCTCGTCCCTTCAATTCCATTTGAAGGATATAAATTGAGACATATCCAAGCCTTGATGGATTGAACAATTCAACTTTGAGAGAAAAGACACTCTGGAGAAATTTCACTTCATATTGAGTCTACATCCCTTTGTCCTTGAAAGTATGAAATCCTTGTTCAGCCCCCAAGCTCTTCCTTGCTTGTGATGAAGAACCTCATTGACTCCTTTATATGAGCTCTCCATTCATGGAGGATTGAAGTGGTGGAGGCCTAATTGAAGGGACTTAGTTTCTTGATTCCGATATGTGCCATTACAAAAGTTTGTCACATATGTAGTTCTGTTGATTATTTTAATAGAAATACATACTCGTCCAATTGATATCTTGAAAATATTTGAATTATTATTCCATGAGCATATTTGTCATGTATTCTAATGGATTATGCTAATTTATATGCTAAAACTATACATTATCACTATATTCTTTTGTATCTTGGTCGTTGAGGACAAGTTGCAGGTATAAATCTTTGGGTTGCGTGCTTAATGGTGGTATTCATCGAATGTCTAGACGAGGTAGGATCATATCCTTGTCTTGTTAGCATTTATTTTATATAGAATACTTGGGATTAGAGTTGATTTTTGCATGTCATTCTATCTATTATGGTTTACCCCATGCCATAGAGAGATATTCCTCATAAACCCATCTCACAAAAGATGGAGTGGAGTAGTTAGAGATGACATCATGGAATCTAACCCATCACTTATTAGTGTAGGTCAAATGAAAAGAGTTATACATACTTGTAAGAACCTTGTTCTTACGATTGTAAAAACCAAAGAGCCTGATAAGTCTAATTCTATTGATTCTCTTAATATGTTACATAGAAATGAAATTCTTGAGATGATAGAGGTCTTTCAGTGGGGAGGCAGATAGGAAAGGGCCTTCGATACTTTGGAAGAAAAGATCAATCCCACACCAATAATAACTCTTACAAAACTTCAAAAACCATTCAAGGTTGCAACCAGTACCAGTGTAGATGCCATGAGAGAAGTTATACCTTTTATACCTCCTAGTTTTGGATCTATTGTTTTGAAGAATGTCTATATTATATATGTTGAAAAATATGATATTGATGAAGTATTCAAATATGTATTTGAGATGCTAATCCATGGCTTGTAGGTGAAAATATTTTGGTTGCAGGACAAACTATTTTACCACTTGGGTAAACCTTATATTCCTATCATTGTGAAAATGAATGTAATTGGAGAAGCTTACACTTATCTTGTATTTGGGTATTTTAGGGTAGAGAGGATTATGATGTACTTTACAAGGTTATGTTTTCCTCAAATGAATGTAATTGTAACCATGATTGTAAAGGGGTGTGTGTTGTGCATTTTTAATCCTAATAATGGAAATTTTGGGTTGTACACACCACTCCCCCTTCCTTCTCATCCTTGAAAGAGTATCTCCTTAGATTATGTAGGGGGATTTCCTATGTCAAAAATGGGTCATTACTACATTCAAGTGGCACATGCTATGTAACAAGAAAATCATTGTTCAATGAGTTTCTCACCTTTTCTTTCAGCATGTATGGGTCCATATTGGACTACCCACGGTCATTATTTCATATTGACATTGGATTCCTTGGGAAGTTTATGTGGAGAATGACGGACACCAAGATGAAGAGGAAGAATTATTTCCATCCATAGACTGGCGATCAGATAGAGGTTGGAAGCATAAAAATGGTTCATTTTCTTTGAGGTTACCATGACAAACATCCCAAGTTGTGGGATGATTAGATACAATATATGCAATATGAAATATTCACCATATTGGAGAGAATTGACACCAATGCATTTTGAGATATACCACCAAATATGAAAATATACTCAGTTGTAAACATGAAACTTTATGAGCCTCCAATGATCATGGATCACCAATAGAGTGTTTCAGTACTGCCAGTGGATGATTTTTCTTCCGATTACTTGGATGAGTTGAAAAAATATATCATCCTAGACAGAAGGATGGGGACTTCATGCAGGGGTGATATTAAAGGTCTGAAGGGAACACATACAAGTAGAGCATGGTGTATTAAGAAAGAGAAAGTGGGGGGGGGGAATTCACTCACATTCCTAGTGACTGATGAGGATTTTGGAGGCCGAAAATATTCTTAGTGGGGAGGAATGATCCAAAAGGATCTAAAAGGGAAAAAATTAAAATTCCTCAAATATCAACAAAAATAGAGACAAGTCGAAGTGCTCATCATAATATTTCCAACAATGCAAATGACACCTCAAACATAATCTGAACGAAGAAGTTATGTCTAGTTAAAGTTTTAGTCAACCCTAGTCAAAGTCAATGATGATGTCAACATTTGTACAGGTGACGTCAGTAGTCAATGGACCAGGGTGACTTCATGCTGACATCATCATGTTGACATGGCACCCCTAGGTGCTACCACGTGGAATGCAGATTCATCATTTTTGATGGCCACTTGGGCCAATTAGAAAGTGCCATGTGGAACCCCCAAGTGAAGCCACATGGCACCACCCAGGAGCCGCTATGTGGTAGCTCAACAATGAGACAGTTGGTGCCCTCTCAGTTGTTAACTAGATGACATACAGGCATGATTATTGGACATGATCGACAAATCGAAGGGCACCATGTGGCCCAATCATTAGGTTCCACGTGACACCCCGAAAATGCCCAATGAGGGCCAACGATGAAAAATTAAAAACCATATATTAAATATCATTGGGTCTCCCGATGCTGGACCAAACAACAACCCCGTTATCTAGCCACACCCTGTAAACTCCGACGTACCCAAAGAAAATCTGGTGGCATTTAATATGGGATATTTGTGCAGGAGCCCCATCAAATGTTTGGTGCGTGGGTGGAATGGTTATAACCAATGGGATATATATATATATATATATATATATATATATATATATGTTAGTTACAAATCATATTACATTTCATTGTAACCAATGGTTAAAAACATATTTATATTGTTATAATAGGTACCAAAAGGGGAGGCCCATGGACAAATCATATTACATTTCATTGTAACCAATGGTTAAAAACATATTTATATTGTTATAATAGGTACCAAAAAGGGGAGGCCCATGGGATTGACCCTGGGACACACACACACACACACACACACACACATATATATATGTTAGTTACAAACCATATTACATTTCATTGTAACCAATGGTTAAAAACATATTTATATTGTTATAATAGGTACCAAAAAGGGGAGGCCCATGGTATTGACCCTGGGACCTCCCCAACCAAATACTAAATTAAACCTCTGCTTACTAATTGGGCCAATGAACTTATTGTTTAGTCTAACATAAAACTTTGTTAAAACCAGAACCTTTTTCCAGAGCTCGAGGTTTGATCCCAACAATACTATGAGCACGATTTACGATGCAGGTACAATAGTAATTATTGTAGACTGTCAACATGATTTATGAGGCGAAGAGCCCAGGAGGGTCCTGGGATGAGCAGTGTCATAATTTCATGATTTGATAGTAATATCTACACGTTTTCTCACCACGAGTCCACTCATAGTGTCTGGTTTACATTTGGGAAACAGATTTGAAGGCCATTTTCAGACTTGAGGTATAATGATGTATTTATGCCAATTATATTGTTGAGAATAATATAAAGCCTCTCCACTTTGAAGTAGGCCCCAAAGACATAGTCCATGTTGGATGAACTCCATTATCAAGCTATTGTGTTATTGTATCATATCTATTCTTTTCTCCATATTTATTCATTCTTTAATTAATGTTGCACATAAGCTTTGAGTCATACTCTTAATGAAATTTATGTAATGTCATCTATGAAAAGATCCTGGATCAATAGATATTGAAGTGGGGCCCTAACAAATAATGTTTGAACTTCTACAAGCCATACACCATTGCCAATCCTTCCCTTTATGTCGTCATGTACTAATTATTCCCAGTAGTTGACAACTTCCTGTTAGAAAAATCAATTGGATGGTCTAACTCGTCCTCTCCAGGTTGGGATAACACTGCTTAGATCACTATCTATTATGTGTCTACATGAACATGAAACTATTTCTACCAATCTGGGAATACCAGAATAGATGCAATCACTAACTTCTATTTTAATATGTTCATACTCTTCTGACAATCTTCATTCCACTTAAACGTATCTTCTTTCTTCAATAAATTCTCCATTGGGGTTGTAATATGTGCATAACCTTTAATAAGTTTTCGGTAGTAACATGTATGACCCCAAATTTTTCTCAATTGTCCCACTAATTCAGGTGGTGGAAAATTAACAATTACTAATATCTAGGCCGGATCAACTAAAAAACCTTGCTTGCATACCACATGACCTAACAGTATCCCAAACAATGCACAAAGAATACATTTCTTCAAATTTAATGAAATATGATATTGTATACATCTATCAAGAACCAACCTTAAATTTTCTATGTGATTTTTAAATAGGCTAAAGACATTCCAATTAACTAGGTATACTTCAAGAAATTGATGAATAAACTCTTTAAATGTTGCGACAACTACTCTAGAGAACACAAAATGTACATTTTTTAACCCAAAGGGCATCACCATGTACATGTATCTTCCCCACTCCATCATGAACATTGTCTTATGTCTATTTTATCGCACAATATTTATCTCATGGTATCCTGAAAATCGATTAGTGAATGAGTAGGCCTCCTTCCCTCCTACATTTTCGAATACTTCATCTGTAAATGGGGTCAGGAATGGGTCATACAAGCAGGAATAATTCAACTTTCTTAGGTCTAGACAAATTATAAAACCCCTTGATTTATTATCTTGAGCCACCAACAAACCTATCCATTTAGATTCTATGACAGGTTCAATTATACCATCTTTTATCATCCTATCAAGCTCTACTTTCACTTTTCCTTGTACTTCAAATTCAATTTGTAAGGTATTTGTCCTATTGGATTAGCATCTAGTTTCAATGAGATATTCATCTCAACCAAGTCTTTGTCTATTCTCTTCATCTCTGAAAATTTTTTTGGAAACATATCTTGGTACTCATGCAATAGGTCTGCGATTATTTCCACAGTTTCATCGTTCCAATAATCACCAATGTTTGCGAACTTCGGTTTCTCCTCCGAGCCAATGTTTACCTTATGCAATTTTAGGGGATTCACATATGCATCAGATTCAAGTGTTGGGCCTACTATGTCACACTCCCCTTCAGTCTCTAGTACCTTTATATTTCTTGGGACTTCTTCTTGGTCTTCATCAGTAACATTATAACATTCTAATATCTCATGAACTATCGTAGGCTCTCAGTGCACATTACATGTAGGTACTATTTCTTCTTGACCTTATTTCATAAAAACGTTTCCTCCAATGAATTGTAAGGGTGAATCTACTAAAGGTGACTCAAATTTAAAATTAAATGTTACCTTAAAGTTTAAGATGAGTTCTTCCCATTCTTTCGTTCCTTTGCGTACTTCTATTCCAAATACTAGTTCCTGAAAATGGTCTCCAGTGTATGTATGAACCTGTGTGTCCATTCCTTCTTCGACACTTGCCTCCAAGTTGTAAATCATAATGAAACATGATCGTTTGGATATCTCATCCCCATATATTTGTGCATAACTTCCTATGTTCCAAACATGATATGCATCATCCTTTTACAATGTTGTCAATCCTCTATCCCTTCCTTATGGTTTTCCCACCATCTTTCTAGTGTCACTCTAAGTGCAACATTTAATGTTAATAACCTTTGTTTTTTTGGTATTTTTATCTTGAATTCATTAACAAAATAACTTATCTTAGTTAATTATTTGAACTTCAATGCATCTCGTACCTCTATTCTGATCTAGTGTAATGAGCGAGTAATGTGAGAACACCTTCTGTTCAACACTTGATGCAACCGGTGTTGTCAGTATTCAATTCCTTCCTTCAAGTGGGGTTAACATAGTTATCCTTGTGCATT
Source organism: Picea sitchensis (assembly GCA_010110895.2). Lineage (NCBI taxonomy): Eukaryota > Viridiplantae > Streptophyta > Pinopsida > Pinales > Pinaceae > Picea > Picea sitchensis. The sequence continues at coordinate 47,442 of SNQJ01S0015700.1, read as the reverse complement.
GTCATGTTATATAAGTTATCAATTTCTTGTCTCGCGAGCACCACACATCTTCTTTCCTCCATAGGATCTAATGGCACAGTGACCCTTAAGCCTCCTCCAAAAATCATCTCTCTTTTCTTTAATTTAATATTCGCTTGATTGTCAAAGGCCCAATATAGTACAAGTAATGTTGGATACAATTGAATTTTATCCAAAATTTAAATGAATTCAAATTCAGTTACATTTTTCACTCCATCTATGTTTACAAGTACTCCTACTAGTCTCTTGATCGGTATTATTTTTTGTTGGTTATCCAATCACAACTGAACAGTCAACCAAAATAGCTTCGGTTTTCCCATAATATCCCATGCCTGTCTTGGAAGAACATTGGTATGTAATCCTAAGTCCAAGATGAAATTATCCATGTCATATTCTCCTATATGCACACTTAATATGAACTCTTTGTTTGGTATCTTCTTGTGCAAGACTTGGTTCAATTCTCTCTGCGTCGTAGGTACTTCTATGTATTATGCAAACTGATCAATCATCTCGCGTGGTGCATTCAGTTTTGTCTCATCCTACATCAATTCTAAACAACATTTTAGAAAGTGTTTCAAAGTATTTACCTTCTCAGCTAGCCTTTCTGGAACAGTGTGATCATAAACTAATGTCATATCGTATACTAGTGGTGTCTTTGACGTTGAGGCTCTCTAGTTCGTTCCTAGTATCTCCTTCCTTGCTTGATGGTAGGTTTCTTTTTTTTTCTATGGATTTAATGTTGGCATGGGATCAACTAATTTCCTTATCCATTGTTCGACTCCCTTTACTTTCTCTATTGCATATGGTCGTTATCTCGTTCCACCGCACATAACAACTTCTAATCTTGATTGTTGTCACATTCTTCGATGGATATAATCTACAGGTTTAGGTTATGATTATGATGTTGGGTTTGATGCTGGTTTTGATTCCCTCTCACCTGCAACTATGCTATTCATTGAGGACAATCCTCTGCCTCCTTGAAAAAAATCCTCCACTTCCTCGACCTTAAACGAAACCTCCATGTCCAGCCTGATTAAATCCTCTTGGAGTGTTATATTATGGAATGCCTCCTTCTTCTACGACATTTTATTCCTGAATTTTGTATGCATATGAAGTGTGCTCTCTCATTAATTCAAATGTGTGATAGTATTTCTCATCGTGTCTTTCCAATTTGCAAAAATTATAGAATAAATTTCTCGGGGTAGTTTGATATTTCTGTAGTAAGGGACAAGAACTCGAACAATTCCCCCATGTCTTACATATATCTCAATACCTCATTCCTACTGTGAATGGGTTTGGTGCTCCTGTGACCATATACTGTGTGAAGGCTAGACAATATGCATTCATATGGAATTCTATTTTACATGTTATACACCAAACATATTGGCAAAGGGTTTTCGCTCAATGGATAAAAGTTACTCTTGGGATAACAGGATAATATTCCCCAAGAGATCACATCGATGGAAAAAGTTTGACACCTTGATGTCAGCTCTTCACCACTTTCTTTTCCTTAAATATATATAATAATTGAATTCTCAGCACAACCAACTATGAGTATACATGTGCCATACTTGCACCATGTCCCACAAGAGATGCTTCCAATTTCATCATGATTTCCAATTCTTTTGGATGCGACGTGACCTTCTACTGTGTTAGAGGACAATGAATGTGCATCAATAGGCATCATATAAACTATTATTGATGTTTCTCATCATGAATATGAAAGTTTAATCGAACTATTACATATTTAAATATCTTGTCGTAATCCCACACTATTTCACTCTGCACTTGCTTGATTTCATTCAGTTCTGTAATATATTGAGATTTATATTTCAGCTTCCTCAATTCCTTTAACAATGCTTGTTTGATTTATGCCAAATTAATTGAATTTATGGCTGGTGTGGTTGTCTGACATTTCATATACCATAGTAGTGCATGATCTATGAATTTCTTGTCCAACTGCACAATCTTCGTCTCTTTGTCTTGGACATTATTCACAGTCTAGATTGTGTCACATACAAATAAGTGTTTCTCAAGGTCCTCTGATATCGTTCTCGAAACTCAGGAATTCTCTACTTATTATCTATCCATACCATTTCACTAGGTGTTGTACTTACCCTTTGTTATGCTAACTGATTATGGTTTTTTGTGTTTCTCCCACTATTTTGATTATTTCTTTGACTTCCTGCACTTATTAAAATTTCTCTTGAACAAGTCTCAGTTCCTACTTCAATTCTCAATGACACACACAAGGTTGTGGGTTCGATGTAGATTCTAATTTGAGATGGGATTCCTTCTTCTGCTAGTCAATACTGAGGGTCTATTTCTTTCCTTTTCTTTTCTCCACATGGTGTGATATGAAGTATTGTGTAGGGGTCACTTTCCTCGATTTCTCTGTGTTTCTCTTCTTTTCCAACCACAATATCCTTCTTACTGTATCTAAACCATTTGATCTGGATTTATGAGAGGAACAAAATGAAAACACAGATCTATAATATTAACATAGAGACATAGTTAATAATAATAGAGATACATTAAAACTTGACTTCTATTAAATAAGAAATATTTTGAAACTGTAAAATGCAGACTGCAACAAGCTTGTGAGAATGGTGGTTGCTTATCTCTGAGAAGACATGTGATGGATATTCTTATTCAAAAGGATATGAGTACAATGAGGCTCCAAAGGAATTTTTACATCAAACATGAATTCCAAAAACCTATACATCCAAAAACATAACCCTAGGAGATGAAGCGCCAAAAGTCATGTGGGCCCCGTTGCGATAAGTTGGTACATCAACTTCCTGGGGTTGAAACTTTTGCATACTATCTCTATTTTAGGAGCACGATAGCCCATTGGAAAGGTCTATCTCAGGACTACACATTATGTTGTCAAACTCATTTTTTGGGTATAATGCAATTGTTGCGGGCCCAAAAAATGTTGTTTAGGGTCTCAAAAAGCTAGAAAAAAATGATTAAGATGAAAACTGAAAAATGGCAAGATGAAATCTATATGTGAGCACGTTGGAATATGTGGGTGGCCACTGATATCCACCTAGATAAATCCTCCCCCATTAGGAAGAAATGGTCTCCATTATGTTGGGTTCCCCCATCAAATGAGTAAAGTTCTACTGAATTTGGCCCTAGGTGAGCCACTTTCCTTGGTGTAGGAGTTTCCCTACTTTGAAAACATAATAAAGATGAAACTTCTATTAGAGAGTGCCCTTGACCTTTGTTTACACGATCTAGTCAGTGGATTCCTATTCCATGTATTCAAGGTTGATCTATGTCAGTGTCAATTGTTATTCTACCTATGAGGTGTCTATTAATGGTGGAAAGTATGGCCGAAGGAGGTCCACATTAAACACTAGGTGCAAGCCAAGGAAGGGGGCAATGTTGAGCTCAAAATAATTGTCACCCACAAACTTAGTAATGGTATAAGGTCCATAGAAGAGTGGAAAAATATTCTAATGGGGTCCTGTAAGGTGTTCTTTTTGCAAGTGCAACCAAACTTTATGTCCCACTTGAAACTTATGTGGAACCTATTGTTGATCATGACACTACTTCTTCTTGGCATTAGAGTTCTAAAAATGATCCTAAACCTATTGGTGGATGTTCCAGATTCATTCAATGAATTGGGTGGCTTTGTCGGCTTCGGTTTGCGCATGGGATGATTCTTCCTGTGTGGATGCAAGGAGTAGTGCAACATCCGTGGGACCTAATGGTTGAAATACCAACCCCACCTAAAATGGGTTGTGGTCGGTTGAGCTATGTATGGCTATGTTGTAACCATGATTAAAATAGTGAATAATCTTGTCCCATGTGCATGGATTATTGGAATTATACATGCGGAAAATATGCACGATCATCCTATTGATGACCTCAGTTTGGCCATCCATTTGGGGGTGGAATGTCATGGGTTTGGTGAGCTTGGTGTCTCGTCGTGACTAGAGGCTTGGCCAGAATGTCCTGAGGAATCGACTATCTAGATTGCAGATGATGGTTTTTGGTATCCCAAAATGTACCCACACTCGTTCGAAGAAGATATTGGCAGTGGCCTTTGTTGTGATTGTCTTCTTGTAGGTGACCATAATTGTCATCTTGGAAAATCGATCAACAACCATGAAAACACAGTCATTTCCCTGATTGGTTGAAGGGAGGCCCAACATGTAGTTCATCGAGATGGATTTCCAGGGCTTGTCGGGAGTAGACAGAGGAGTGTACATGCCTTGTTTATTAATGGTTTGTTTGGAAATGGTGTAGGCTGGGTAGGACCTGATATACTTGCTGACATCATATTAGAGTTTCTACCAATAGAAATGTTGCTGCAACACTGCCACTGTCTTCTCTACGCCAAAGTGTCCTACCGCCTGACTGTAGTGAGCTTCCTAAATCATCTTCATGTGATTTATTTATGGAATGAAAAGATGGACCAGATGGAACAACAACCCACAACAGATGAAATTCAATGACAACTTTCTTTGTGCCCAACATCTGGTAGGTAGTGGCGAAGTTAGGATCTCTCTCATAGAATTGGGGTGATCCAAAGGTATCATGTCTAAAGGATTGTAGCACCATGGTTGGTGTGGTAAATGGAGGTTGACTGAGGTAGTAAACGACATGGTTGGTGCTCCTTGTCTTATACTTGATATTGAGATGGAACTGTTGCAAGTATGTGGACCACTTCTGATGGGGGTTATTCTACAATTTTCCTTATGTCTACATGAAATGCATAGGATTATGATTAGTGTGGACAATTATCTCCTTCTTGAGAATGTAATACCTCCACTAGAAGAAGGCTTGTACAATGGAGTACATTTCTTTGTCATAAGTGGGGTACTTATGGACAATATCTGATTAGTGTCTCACTATGATAGGCCACATGATGTCCATACTGAGTGAGAACTGTACTCACAACATATTCTGAAGCATCTATCTCAATATCAAATGGCTATTGCAGTTCAAGAAATGAGAGCATCGGGGCTAAGCACAAGCATTTCTTCAAATCATCGAACACCTTTTGTTGTGACTGACCCAACATGAATTTTTCCTTCCCATTTCCCCTAGTCACTTGGCTAAGTGCCCATGAAATGTGGGAGAATCCCAACATGAACATTTGATAGAAATTGGTAAGGTCTTAGACTCTCTAGAGCTCACTAAGTGTGGTCAGGGATATTCAGTCATAGAAGACCCTGATTTTGGCTAGATCAACATGCAGCCCATGCTCATCAACAATGTAGCCTAGGTACTAGACCTTGTTCAATCTGAAGGAGATTTTTTCCAAATTTAAATATAGCTTGTTTTTCCATAGAGTGTGTAGAACCTGCTAAATGTGTTTCAAGTGTTTTTCCCAATTCTTATTGAAGATGAGGATTTCATCCAAATAAACTACCACAAAATAATTGGTGAAAGGCCAAAAAATATCATTCAACGTCCTCATGAAATTTGTTAGAGAATTTGTCAAGCCAAAGGGCATGACCAACCATTTAAAAATACCTTCTTTTTACTGGAAGGTGGTCTTCCATACATCAGTTTGCTTTATTGGAACCTAGTGGTAGATGGACTTCAAATCAATTTTACTAAAGTATTTGTCCCCCTTGAGCTAGTTAAGGAGATAGTCAATTCAGAGAATTGGGTACCAGTTCCTAAATGTGATTTTATTTAGGGATTGGTGATCAATGCAGAGTCACAAAGACCTATATTTATTCCTCCAAAGAATGATATGGCTTCCACAAGGTGATGATATTGGGAATATGTGCCCCTTTTCAAGTATCTCTTAGATCTAACACTTGATTTCCTCATTTTCTACCAGAGAGCGACAATACACTATCTCATTTGGTAGCAGTGCGCTAGGGGTCATATCAATTGAGTGCTTGACCTGATAGTGTAGAGCTACCCCAGTGGGTGAGGAGAAAATGTCTTTGTATTCTTACAAGACCCTATCCACTTGCTTCTGCTGCATGGAAATAGCTGTGGCATAGGCCATGGATGTTGCTGTAAACTTTTGGTTACTCTAAGCATGAATCAGGAAGAAGAAAAAATTCCTAGTCTAAGAGATGACCTTCATTGATTTCTTGGTAGAGATCAAGGAAATGGTGGTAGATCAGACTACCTCTAGTATCCTATATAATCTCTTGTCCAAATTAATAATAAAACTACGAGGCCTAGACTCATATACAACATGATGTTTCCATAAACAAGGTTGGCCCAAAATAACATAACAAACTTCAAATGGGGAGACATCACACAATACCTCATCTTTGAAGGGCTTGATGTTGTAGGCTAGGGGACACTATTGGCTGATGTGAAGATCAATCCCTTGGTAGAGCCATCTGATGGTATATGACTGTGGGTGTGGTCATGTCGGCATATCCAACCGTTTGACGACCTCTACTGAGATTAGTTCTTCTAGATACCTATATAAAAAATGAAGTGAAGTGGAGTACCTTCACCCACATCTGTGAATGAAAGAGGAGTTCACCTTCCTCTGGTTCATCATGTTCGTCGAGATAGACCTTGGTGGTGTTAGAAACAGTGGCACTAGGTTTTGCATCAATTATCCATCTCCCTTTTTATGGTTCCGACTCAGAGTCAGAGCCTACATATGATTCAGAGGATTTCACCTCATTGACCAATGAGTTCTTTGAGAGGTGTTCAACAGTGTTATTGTAGAGGCTCTTATGGAACTCACATCATTTCCTAGTGTTTTTATTTGTCTTCCTATTTTCCTTATTTTTTTGAGATTTGGATTGGTTATACTGAAGCTTCCCATACTTTCTCTTCCCTTTGTTCTATGGGTTTTGGTTTCCTTTTCCYTGCTTCTRCTAGAAGGGGTTTGCATACCCAAACTTCCACATCTTCTGTTTAATATTTTGCTCAATTTTGACAACATATCAATACGCCATGCCCAAGGATGAAATGTCCAGAAACTCCATTTATGTCTAGAGGTATCTATGCATACTACCATAGTACTTGAGCACCATATATCTCTTAGAGTCTTTGACACCTAGCTTGGTGCACAATGTATGAAAGACATTGGTGAACTCTGGCAATGTTTGATACCTTTCCTATCGTAGTGTGGTCCATCTTGTATATAAGTTGTCATAACTTCCAATAGGGTAGTATTGTTACTTAATAGAATCCCTAAAGGAACCCCAAGTCAGTGAAACTACAAATAATTTAGATTCGTCTGTTTCCTTTTTCTCATAGAAAGTCTCCCACCAATTACCCTTCTAGAAAAGTTGTGGAAAAAAAATTACCCTTCTGGAAGGTTTAACCATTTATCCACAACATCCAAATCTATTTGACCTTCAAATATAGGAATATCAAAATTTATCTATACCTTGAAGGGAGTGGCACCTCCATTTGAGGTAGATTCATCTCTTATCGGAAACCATCAAAGGATTTGTGCAAAGTTGTCCATCATCTCATTCCTCTATCGCTCAAGGGATTCCTTGAGAAACATTTTGAAAGGATCTCCTGTCCCATTCTATTTCTTTTCTTGCACCATGGAAGGTTTCTTGGGCATGCAAGAGAAGTTTTCCTCAATATAAATAACCTCGAGACCCAACTCTCTATACCCTAACCTCGTCGGGGACATGCCCTAAAAAAACGACAAGGAGTAGACCGTTCCGATACCACTAATCGATATTTATGAGCATAATGAAATGAAAACATATATATATAATATTAACACATATACACAATGAATAATAACAAATATATAGTAAGAATTGAATTCTATTAAATAACAAATATGTGGAAATTGTAAAATGTTGACTAAAACAAGCTTGGGAGAATGGTGGTATCTTATCTTTGAGAAGAGATGTCTCGACTATGCTCATTCACAAAAATATCAGTACAGTGAGGCTCTAAAGGAATTTTTACATCAAACATGAATTCCAAAACCCCATATCCAAAAACCCAACCCTAAGAGATGAAGTTTCGAAAGTCATGTGGGCCACGTTGGGGCATGTTGGTACATCAACTTCTCAGGGTCATAAATTTTGCATACGATCCTCATTTTAGGCACACGATATCCCATTGGAAAGGTCTATCTGAGGAATACACATTATGTCATCACACTTTGAATTTGTCTATAGTGTGACTGTGGCGGGCCTAGAAAACTTTGTTTAGGGACTGAAAATTGTTGGGCCCTTCATTTTTGTTGTTAGAAGTTGCATAAGGGATGTTGCAGTTCCAATTTTGGTCAAACAAAAGTTGCGCAAGTCACAGCGGACCTAGACATAAGAACAAAGAAAGAAACTGAAAAACAGTTGGAAGGAAGGACAAAACAACACCATCATGGAGAAAGAAGTTACAACAAAATAAGAATAAGAAAGAATGCGAAGTCTCAAACCCAAAAATCCCAATTGGATTATATATAC
>SNQJ01S0015700.1:21556-37081 GCA_010110895.2 Picea sitchensis | reverse complement strand
GTCCCCCAAGTGTCTTCTATACCAGTGGTAAATTCTATACTACCTTCTTATGCTATTCCTATTTCAATTTAGTCAGTTAGTCAGTCACAACCGGTGAGTATGAATATTGGTAGGATATTGGGATCCCATGGTATATCACAACTAGGACCATTAGGGTTTACTTTGATAGGAGTAGTAATATCAACAATGGCTGAAAAAATGGGAGGCTTGATCACTCGGTACCCAAAATTTTTGGGTAAAGGAGACAAGGATGTTGAGCCACATCAGTTTCCATGTGAAGTGATTTGGAGGTCTAGAGGGACTCTAGATGAAAATAAACTAGTTGAATTCTAGAATACCTTTATAGTTCATTCTCTCAAATGGTACATGAAGGCTATTGATCCAGGAGGAGCACAAGGACATGCATTCACACTTGGACAAGTTTGGATAAAATTCATAGTAGAGTTTAAGATGCCTCAGTCAGAACAACAAGATTTGTCTAAGTTGCACGAGATTCAATAGAGGGAAGGAGAATAGACTTGGGAATATATTTAGAATTTTAAGGATTCCATTAGGAGGCTAGCACATCCAATTCATGAATATCACCAGAGAGAATGATAAATCCATGGATTTCTACCTCTGACATGAATTCCGTTAACACAACAACAAATAACCTCCTTGATAGATGACTTGGAACAATTAATGAAGATTAAATCCATGGAAGGATATACAGGGAGCTTGAGGATGACCAGACCCCCAATGGATGAAAATTTGGTTCAACTACAAGGACAAATATTGACACTGACATAGAAGATTTAAGAATTTATGATACCTAGAACAGGATGACTGAAAGTCTGGTGTATCAGATGCTACAAAGAGTGCCATCTGGTGAAAAAATTTCCATGTATGAGGGGAATGGGTACTCCTCACAATCTGATGGGACCCTCATCAGGACCCACAGGAGCAGTTGTGCAAGTATCTACAAATTCACCCTTCCATACCCCAACCCTGTATGATGCCTTTCTAGGAAATCAAGCATCACANCTTGTGAATGTGAGTAGCCGACACATCTCTTCTCAGAGATAAGCTGCCACCATTCTAGTGAGTCTTCCACTCTGTATTTTTACAGTCTCTGTACATTTATTTCATTAATAGAAATCGTGTATTACTGTATATCTATGTTTATGGTTTCATCTCCGATACATTTCTATTCTATTATTGAATATCTGCGATATCTCTGTGCATTTCTTTATTATATCTTCGATCTCATTTCGTGCCGAAAATAATCCAGATCACTATGAAACATAAGTTATTCTTTAAAAATGCAATAGAAGTATTTCAGAGTATCCTTGGCCCTGAAATGGAAGAAAACCCCCCTCATCCCACCATTTATCCTAATATTGTGCAATTCCCTACCTCACCCCCTACACCCCAAAACCCCATAATCCCGATGAGACAACCTAAGCAGTTACAAAATGTAGTCGACCTTTGGTTCCAGTTATTTTATGATATTCTTTGGAATGACTAGTTGACAGAAAAGTTGTTCAATACCGTGTATCTAATCCTAAGAATAAAGGAATCCCCGGGAGATAGAATAATGACTAATATTCCCGAGAAGAACATTCAGAGAGTGCAAAGAAGGAAAATACAGACTGGGAAATATTTTAGACTAGCATCTCGGATAGATGAGTTTGAGAGTAAGGTTTGTTACACGTCAAAATTCCTCACTTTGATAATGTCCCATTATCATTATCGTAAGTGTCGCAAGTTTCTCACTTTTGTCGCAAGTGTCGCATATATCGTATTTTTTTCTTGCATATGTCGCATTGCAGATGACACAATAGAAACACTTGACACACCCTATAAGACACGTTAGAAGAGGAAAACACATCATTTGGAAATCTTAACAAAATATTTTACCTTGAGAAATGATAATCTTAAATTCATTTTTGGATATCTGCACTCTCTTGCTCACATGCAGGGAGCGCTAGTGCTCCTTGTCCACTTAGTAGGGAGCGCTACAACACTCTGTTTCCATATTTGAGGGAGAGATGATTGGTTGAGATAATCTTGGGGAGAAATCCCGCTTATCTCTAAGTAAAGATAGAAATGATCCAAGTTGGTTTGGATTGAATCCAAACTTTAGGCTGTATCTAAGGGAGATACCACAACTGATGGAGTCATATCCTCAAATTATTCCAAAGATAAATAAGGTGGTTGAACCTCTCAAAGATTATAAAAGGAGGAATTCTCATGGTGAAAAGGAGGAGAATATCAACAAAAAAGTATTGTTATTATGATCGTGGATCTTTCGAGCAAGGGGTTGGACAAGGGGGACTTGGAGAGGTTGTTGCATCTGCATCTACATATTGTAAGTGCCTTGTAATGTTATCATTAATATATGCTTGGCCTGTTTCCTTCAAGTTTGTGTATGATTGCATAGTCTTGTATTTTCTTGATAAATTTAGTTTAAACTAATCTTGGTACAATAGGAAGCATGCATTGTCTTTGTTGTCTTTTGTATTGAAAATCTCATTAAAGGTCTTGAAGATTAAGTTAATCCTAGACTAAGGAAGGAAAAGCTTCAGAAAAAGGTATATCATACTTTCTTCCTCTTTTTACTTTGACTATTTTAACTACATTTAAAGGAATTTCGGTGTCCAATGTTATCATATTTCGGTCTTGGTAATAGGGGTCTAGGATCCAAGAGGACATTTACCCGTCCGCAGGGGATTTTTCCTACAACATAAATTGGTGACTCCACTGGGGATTGAAGCTTTCAGTTTCAATTTATTTCCTTGTTTTGTCTTATCTTTTTCTCAAAATTAGATCATTCTCACTGTATTTTTTCTCTTTTATACATTTGTTGTCAGTCCTGAAGTCATCTCACATAGACTGGTGACCAAACTTCCTGAGTTTTTATTTTTTGGGTTTATTCTTTTTCTTTTTCAAAAACCCGCGTTATTTTTATTTTACATACAGAGCGATGATTTCAATATTGGTTCTCCCCTGCAGTGTTTTAGGGAGCGTTGTAGCGCTCTGGTGCTGATATAACCATAGCATTGATTTTTCTCCTTTTAAAAAAATTGTTGAATAACTTTGTGTTGGGTATAAATTTTTGGGTTCTTCTTTTAGCTCAGGACTTGTTCTGTCAGCTTGTGGCTTCTATCAAACCTGCAACATGTTTCATTTTATTACTTTTTGATCTTTGTTTGGATTTTATAAGAATTTCCTTGTTACGAAATCACTTTTTTTCTTCAAAGATTTTGGGTTCATTTTGATACTTTCTCGTTCATCTGATCGATTGAAGGTTATTACAAGGAAACTCAAGGATATATTTAGTGTTCTAATTGGTCTTTGATCTTCGTATCTTTCCAAGAAATTTTTTTAAGTGTGTTTTGTTGTTTGGCATTCTTTTTGGAAAGTTAGTTTGTGTTTTGCTTATTATTGATTGTGGTGAGAATGCCTTTTTGTTTGTATGATTCTTTCTTCCCATTGTCTAAAATATGCAATAGTGAAATATTTTTATTGGAATAAGAAGCATTAAACCAAATAAATTCAAATTCATAATCAAATGAGATGTTATTTTCTTTATGATTGGTTTTTGGTTACTAGAAACAAATTCTAGATAATTTAGCATTGAAATGGATTCTTGCTGAAAACAATTGCATGAACTTTCTGCATTTTTATGTTTGGTAGTGAAAGAAAGAAAACTCTTTTCCTTCCYATAAATAGAAGTTCATCAAAATAAATGTTTTATTATCATTCTTTTAMTTCTTTGGGATTCGAGTCGTAACATCATTGGTTTCAGKSTCATTCACCTCTGAGTAAAGAAAATCCACTAAAATCAATGTTGATTAAAAATCGATCTAGAAACTTTTTCTTTTTAGATTCTTCCACCAACATTAGACAAGTATTAGCGTTTTGGATTACATTGTGAGTATAAATATCCAAAGCATTCAAAAAAAACCTATCATATTGCGATAGGGAGAGTATTTTTTTTTTTTGTATAAGCATACTGTGATCCACCTCTCACATAGGGGCTACACACGAGGTCATGTTCAGGAGGGCCACATATATTATCCCTCTGAGGTTTAACCATTCGTAGTAGTAAGATCATATTTTGGGGGTTCTTCTTGAGTTCCAACTGTCTTCATTTGGTCTCGGTGCTTCGTGAATTCACAATCCATTTAGGGTCCTCTGGAGTTCTATCGATCCACTTGTCCTCCTGCCCATACATTCGGACTGGACTGATGATTGTACCTGCCCAGAGGATGACTGCAAGTTGGTGTCCTTAGTAGCCATAATATTTAGGTTCCTAACACAAGGTGACGATGAAGGGATGTCTTCGTTGTACCTAGAATAGACGTTGGTCAAGCTCACTTGGGCTCCTTGGAGGGTAAATCCACGATTATTGTGTGGAATATTGCACCAAGGAGTAAGTACATTAAGCAGGTCACCAACATAACTGTTCCAATTGCTCATATCCTAGTCCCTTCTCAATTTGGTCTCGCAATGTTGGATTTCATCACCAACTAGTACGGTCATTGAGAGAAGGTTTTGTTTGCTTGTTGGTTCTTCTAGATTTTTTTAGCGTGTGTTGTTGGTTTACTTAATCATTTTTCAAGATTGAGACTGTAGACAATAAAGGCCTTTGTATATCACATAGGATGCAAGGGTTTCCTCTGGAAGGCTATGAACCCTTACCTCCTAATTTACCTGAAGAAATTTACCGTGAAGAGGTATAAAATCACTCAAACGTTGGGAGCACTACTACTCCTTTGTTAGAAAATAATGAAAGCTCCTTGGTTATTGTTGAGGATCCCATTCCTCATACTATCCCCATGTCAGAAGATTCTATCAAACCACTCCTTGTTCGATTGGACTCATTCAGTAATGTAATAGAAGAGGAAGGTCCTCACCCGCCCTTGAGGCCATACACAGAAACATAGACGAAGGACACACAACATGATTATGATGAGTACACAACTCCTATCCAGGCTACTAGCATGGTAAACCCACAATAGATGCATGTTTGTTCCATATGGAGGACTCCATAGGGACATGATCTTTACRAAAATTTCAACTTTAGTCAACCACCTCTTGACCCTCATGACCCTCTTGCCTCTGTTGCTGCTAAGGYAGGACTGTCCRATTAGACTATTGATCGTCCCATCGAACAAGTAGTCAATATTATTGCTACATCAACACAAATCCAATATAACGTTGGAGTCATAACACCTAATCATACACAAGGTACTTCGACCGTTATTCCCACCAATACACCTTTTCACACTATAGCTCCTTATGTTCCACATAATCCTGTTGGAACACATATACATTAGAGAATGCATAACCCTTCCATACAAAAACATTCAACAGTGGGACAAATCTCAACTGGGGGGCAACCATCATCTAGTGGGCCTGTTCCTTCTGGGGACAACCACCCTTGCACATACCTGCCGGGGGACAACCCCCTTTTATTGGTCAAACCACAGTTGTCACACAACCTATGGCAGGGGGCCAACCCCCTTTTATTGGAAACCCTTCACAATCCTGGGGAGCACCTTAAGGAGGTACGTTTCATCAACCTTACCAAGGAGGGAAATCATAGAATAACCCACAAGGAGGATGTTGGCTTCATATCTACTCTTCTATTAGTCTTGAGGATTCTTTATGGGGTATTCTTCTTCTAATTTATCATCATATATTGACCCTAGTTCAGATTTAATAATCTTCCCAACAAAATCCATTTAAAAATATTGCCCCCTTGGGTAACCTAGAAAGAAACCCAGTACACAGAGTGTATTGCACAGTCTCACTTGAGATAGCTCTATGGGTAGCTGCAATGCTCAGGTGTTTTCAACTTGAGACTGAGCGAGGTCTATGGTTGTGCATTGTAAACTTTATTCATTCAATTGAACACCTAGGTATAACATTCATTCTATGCATGCATGTGGAATACCGAATATACTTAGTACTTCATTCATCCATTCTTCATCAATTAATCAGACATAAATATGAATTCATTCATTCACATAACACAATGTTACCATGGTTCACCCCCTCTTTCCCACAGGCTCCTCGATCTCTTTGAGGCTGACTAGATCGCACCAGGATCCTCATCCTATGATCTAACCCTCAGGATCGAGTCACTCATTCATTCCCTATATCACCAGCTTAATGACTCATACAGTTCTTACAACTCTCTCTCTTTCTGTGTGTGTGTGTGTGTGTGTGTGTGTGTGTCCTCTCTATTGACCTCCTTTATGTCTCCTAAGTAATACTTATTTATATCCTTGACTCATCAACCATTACAATGAATTAAAAAAACCCTAAACCTAATGTCGTTAGGTCTTCCTTGCATGCACGCTTCGCCTACTTCTCTTATACGTGTTGTTTTTTGTTCCAGCTGTCTTTTTCCTTTTGCATGCTTTTCTTCCAAAAATAGTCTTTATTCCTAACTAGGCCTGCATCCAACATGCCCCCAACACTAACATGTGGCTCATCCTGAGCCACCTAAACTTTTTGTGCCTCTTCAATCTCTCCTGCGAGAGCCTGAAACTTCTTTGTGAGTTCCTTTTCTTATGTTTGAGCCTGCACGATCTTCTCCTTGAGTGCGTCCAATACCTGCACTACAATATTATCATTGACAATATCTAAACACTCTTCTTGAGTTTGTGCCATGTTATTATTTGCGTCTTTCACCTACGCAATTACGTCCATTGCCCACTCTTGGAGAGGTTCCATTTGAACTTGGCGCTCCTTCTTCTGTGTCTTTGCAGATATGAGTTCTTCCTGCAACTTCTTCATATCTTGCACTCCTTTGATGCACTTAGTGATCAAAATTGCGCTTATCCTTGAGGTCCTAGATAGTTTCACTTATCCTTTCTTCTTACTGATCCCACTGCTGGAACTGTTGATCCTCTTCCAACTTTGTCCATAGTTGTGTTTCCTTCTCAAGCAAGTCGACTCTTGCATGGACTTGTCGCTTCATATCCTCTATCTACACTACTTCTTCCTGATTCCTCTGCTCCATCACCTCTAGGGTAGTGGTAGGTATGAGCTGTTCCTAGAGGTGCTCGATCTCATGCATGTATTGATTTTATTTTCTACACAATCGGATCAATATTTTTCATCGTCGTGAGATATGTTGTATGCACGCTCTTTGGAATTTTCTCATAGGCTACGACCAATCCCTTCTCCAACCTACCCATGCGATATTTTTCATATTTGGTCTCTAGATTGACCTATTCAAGCACCGATTCAAACTCTTCCCTATTGTCCTTTGTCTATTGAAATTTAGCTGCATCTATGCATGCGCCTGACTGTACCTCATGCGCGATGCTAACTTGCAGTTTATACAAGGCCTTGGTTGGTATCCATGTCATTACCAACTGTATTTAGGAAAAATCATTCAAGGGTGTCTGACCCACAATTTCATCCATGCGCAACATGTTGGCTGTGATGTGAAATGTCTAGCTCAACTATGTTATCGTTTGGATCCTTTCCTGCTCACTCAAACTAGCCTCGAATCCTCTTTGTGATGCTATCGGGACTGATTATATTCCCTTGCTAGCCCTCTGTGTTTCTCTGATTTTATCAAGGAGCTCACTCATGCCTACCATCTCATCCTTCATCCTATGCCTTTGGCACTAAGCTTTGTCAAATACCTCCACTATTCGATCCTAGACCATCTGGGCCATGAGGTCCACGTCTTCCTCTGTGATCGTGTATTCTGGTGGCATTTTGTGCGCCTTAGATTTCTTGCATGCACCACCCATTTGTATGATTGGACTCTTGGTCTAGCCTTTCTCTTGCTAAGTATCACTTGATGTGGTTCCCTGTTCTATCTCAGTCTATTTTTCCTTTTCCTGTGGCGCCTGGGAGTTTTTCTTCTTCCCTGCCTAAGTGTCTTTCTTGGACACACCTCCTTTATTCTATTGCACCAGGTTCTGACCTTTCCTTGACTTCTTGGGCACTGGTTTGTCTTCTACAGGTGTCTGTTCCTACCATGCCTCTGCCTCCTTATCTGCGGGCATCTCTTGATTCAGGAATGGAATCCTCTAGTCATCATTCCAATCCCTAATGGACATTTCTACATTCTCTTCCTTGATACACTACCGCAGTTGTAACCATTGGTTGTCGGGATCCTTCCATGATTGGATCCACATTATATTCCTGGTCGCTTGGAAGTTGGATATGCCTTGATATTGTGAAACCACCTTTGGTGTGATCCTCCAAGTGTTGCCGATGATTTCCTGCAAGTCATTATAATATCCTTCGAACATGCTTGCATTATCCCTTTTGTTCTTGGGGTCTGAAGTGCTCCCCAATGATAGGTATCGCGTTGTGTGGCTAGGATTGGATCTCATGACAAAGAATGAATACTTAGGATCCTTCTATCCAAACAAGGTGATCAATATGAGTAGCCATGAATAATGAAATTCTATCCCTAGGCCTATGCATCATTGCAATATTCCAGGAACAAATTCAACAAGTATGGGGCCCAACTCAGTGTGGTTCCCTCTACACACTATGTTGTAGCTGCAATGACCCTGTCAGGGACTTCCTCCTTGCGAAATTTCTTGAGTAACTTACATGACTTGATTTTTGTGGCCATCCTTGTCACTACATCACTAATGCACTTAATTATGATGCCGCATGAACCTCTTTCTATTCCATACTTGTTCTTCATTTCCTCGACCAATGCCTTCTCCTTCATCTTGTCATCAAGGAACTATGCAGGTGTCTCCCCCCTTGTTGGTAGCCCTATGATGTATGCAATGAGATCCACATCTATCGAGATGATATGTTCCAGCCACAGGTATCCTCCATGAGTGACTTCCATCAGCTGATTGACACAGCTGTTTGTGTCTTGGCCCCTCCCAAAATGCGAGATGTCCAACAGGCCTAGAATCCTAGTTTTGGCCAGTTTGACTGCCCACTGTCTTGTTTGATTAATTGGTTTGCCAAAGGGTCCTAAGCCCATAGTTTCCAAGTTAAATTACTTGGAAAACTTCGAAAACGTGTCCATGTATGTCACATTGTGGTATGAGTACCGCAATTTCTCCACGTGGCCTAACATGTTTCTCGTGACATGCACCCCTTCCAGAATGCAAAGCAAGACTATGGTTGTGGTGGCCTTCTTTCATGGTGATATTGCTACTGGTCATTTTCCATTGTGTTGTGGTGGGTGACTCGAGGTTCCAACCTCCATTCTTCTCTCTTCTCCATACTCATCTTCTCAACCAATTACATCTTCCACTGTGCCCTCCTGTGGTTGTTCTAGCATGGTTGTCTATGAACTTTCTGGCGCGTTCATTTCTTCCTAGTTCGGGGCCATCCCATTGACTCTCAGGGATTCTTTAGGGTTTTTAGGGTGTGAATGATTGCCTCTATCCTCAACCTGCTAGCCCTATCCTATTTCTGGCATACCAATGTCCATGACCACTAGTGTCTGTTGGGTTTCCTCCACCGCTGGTGTGGGGCTTCCTAGTTCCATGTTGGGTGATGGGATTTGATCCAAGTTGACGACTTCTGGAGGATGAGGTGGTTGATGTTTGATTCCCTTTGGCTACTATGGTGGTCTGACATTTCTTCGAGGTCGTCTACAAGTCTGGCTCGACGATCCTAGTTTGGGTGGTACCATGGTGGTAAATGTATTCTCCACCGATCTTAGTGGGCTTTGTAACCTCTGCAAACTCATTCTCTGATCTGTATACTCTATCTCTCTATGATTTTCTCAACTTCACAATAACCCTTCTAATCCTGGTGTGCTTCCCTTATACAGAAATCGAGTGAAACTTCCTAGAGACGTTACCGAAATTGTGTTTTAAATGAACTGGCGCTTCCCGCGTACTTGCCATTGATTTTCCTTTCCGTCACTAGTTGGTGCGATTAATGTGGCATACCATCACTCATTATTTTCATTCAATTTTGATAGATGTTGTTCATTGGCGCTTATTTTACGTACCCGCCATTTCTGATGTTTCCTTATTTTTGTGATCATTGGTCATTTCTCCTTCATGCTATCATTTCTGAGTGCGCATGCTCATTCTCTTTTCTGCGCGCTATGACTTTGTTGCTATCCTTTGATGTCCGGTGTGGTAACCCCTCTCTCTTTTTTTTTTTTAAATGCTAGGAGGCCAACTGTTCCTATACAGCTTTAGTTGAATCCCATTGACCATCCCTCTGAGTTTTGTTCCTCCTAAATCCTTCAACTGTACATCTCCCCCATCTGTGACAGTCTTTACTTCATATGGTCCTAACCAATGCATTCTAAGTTTTCTTAGGTGCTGAAGAGATTTACTAACATACACCAAGACTAAGTCTCCTTCCTTGAAATTTTTCCTCTTGATATGTTTGTCATGCCAATATTTGTCCCTTCCTTTATTTACTTCTTGGTGAAACCCTGCTAGAATAATATCTTCCTCCATGATCATCAATTGATTTATTCTTTCCTGTAGTGCACCTCTCTCTATCATGTTTGTAATTTCTTCTATGCACAGACTAGGTACCAAAAATTCTAATGGCACCACTACTTATTGTCCATACACCAATATGAATGGTGTCTGTCCTATCAAATTTTTTCATGTGGTCCTGTACGCCCACAATAATGTTGGTATATTCAATTCCCAATCATCTCTATTATCATTGTATACATTTTTTCAGTGTATTCTCGAGGATTTTGTTAAAGGATTCCACTATTCCATTTGCTTGAGGATGATATGGTATACTCTTTTGATGATAAAATTCAAACTCCTCATTCATAGCCCTAATAGTGTTGTTAATGAAGTGGGTTCCTTGGTCACTAATAAAAATTCTTGGGCATCCAAATCTAGTGATTTCTTTCTCAAACAAGAAGTGTGTTTATGTGCTACAATATTTTACTGCTGCTGCTTCTTCCCATCTTGTTAAGTATTTTTTCGTAGTGATAATGTACCTCTCTCCTGACCTTTTTGTTGGTGGGTTAATTGGTCCCACAAAATTTATTTCCCATTTTTTGAATACCTGCAAGGTTACTTGTGGTATCAAGGGCATCACGTCCCTTCTATTTGGTTTACGAACCCTCTGACATACATATCATTTCTGGAAGTATTCCTTTGAGTCTCAGTGAACGGTCAACCACCATAGTCCTGCACGCAATACCTTTTATACGGTATCTTTTCCTGCATAGTGTCCTGCTATTCCCTCATGGGCTTCTGCTAAAATCCTAGGTATTTCATGTTCTAGCATAGATATTCTCAAAATGATATCTACACCCATTTTGTATAATTGTCCTGTGATCAACTAATAATCGGTAGCCTTGAGTACCAGGTTTTTATTCTGTGAAGTGTTGAATTCATATGGCGTAGTTCCTGTACTCAAGTACTGGATGATGTCTGTGAAGCATTCATCGGCTATCTATACTGAAAATGGTTGTGCATCAAGAAAGTTGTCCTCTAGATTCATAGGTTCCTCCCCATTCATGATTCTCGATAGGTGATTAGGTCTTGTGTTCAACTTATTTGGTTTGAATATCACTTCAAAGTCAAATTCCTATAACAACAATAACCATATACAAATTATCCCCCCCACCACTGGCTTGTTGACGAGGTATTTGAGCATTGAATGGTCTATGAACATCTTGAAATGTTTCCTGATGTAGGAGCATCTCTATCAAATCAAGAAATCAAGGGATTAAGCGAATCGACACCTAAACACATTGAAAGAACCAAACCGACTCTTAACCATCTTGGTAGCAGTGTGGATATTTTTTTGAATTTCTCTTTAATTAATTAGTTGTATGTAAAATCAGGCCACCTTCTGAAGTGACAGATCATTGTAAATCCTTACACGAATGTAAAATATTATAGGTGTAGGATGTTATCCCTTATTAGTCATTAGGTTGAATTTAATTAAGTTGAGTAGGTAACCGCTAGAGCATGATGTGGCAAAACATAGATAGAATGGAGAAGAGCTCGAGAGGCCGACTCCCTTGACAAGTTTTTCATTGTGTCTGTAAGAGATAGCAGTTGTAACCATGAGTTTTTGGAATGAATAGAACATAGGATAATTTATTCAATTGTACAATGTTGATACTGTTGTACAATTTTACTATTGTTATGAGTTTTTTGAATGTATGAGGTTCATGATGAATGAATGAATTCATGAAGAATTGAAAAAGTTTGAACTTTTTCTCTTCTGTAAGTTAATGCAAGGAGTGCATACCGAACACAAGGAGTGCGTGTGAGAGAGCCTTTTGACTCGAAGCTCAGAAGAGATAGCATGGAACTTTTTTATGCAAAGTGTGCATATTGAATGCAAGGAGTGTGTATGCGAAGTCTTTGACCTGGAGAAAACTTTCGAGAAATAACTTAGTTTTCTCATAAGACAATGTATAGGTCAGCCACAAGGAGTGTACAGGATCAAAAATTGACTAAGTTTCAAATAAATCCATTTGAGGAATTCAAAGTTCGAAGGAAGAAAAAGTACAAAGGATTTAGTGGGATAAATCCTTCATAAGAAGAATTTTCAAAAGTTGGACAAGATAAAGGGTTAAGATTTTCCTGGGTGGATCCGAATCATTTCAGACCGTTAGATCTTGGAGAAGTCATGCACTGTTTAGTCGTGAGGATCCTTCATAATTCACATATTGGAATATTTGAAGTGAAGAGGAGTGAAAACCTCCAAATCACGAATTTGCGAAGTGGATCTCAACCATTGGTTGCGGGAGAGATAAGGACCATTTATTGTCGAGGGAGAATTCAGGGTTCACGATTCGGGAGAAAGAGGTGGAGCCATTGTCAAAAAGGCCTAAACCTAAAGTTCTGAAGTGGTATAAGGGTATGATCTAAGTCGTTGATTGTTGGTTAAGGAGGACCATTGATCTCCATGTGTGGAGATAATTCGTGATTCATAAATCGAGAGTTGTGGAGTGGAGTGTGTTAAATATTCCTGAAGGAAGGAATCTGAAAAGATCATAGCTATTGGTTGTGTGAACGACGAGAGCCATAGATATCATTTAGAGGAATCCATGGTTCAAAATTCATAAGCATTAGTAGAGGTTGTACTCAAAATGTCTGAATTCCGAAGCCTGAAGCGCTTAAGGATCTAAGTCCAGGGTCAAAGCCCGAGATCATATGAAGAAAGAAGCTAGTGTGGAAGACTTAGTGCCCAAAATCTAAGAAAATCAGAAAGAGCGCTAAGAAGAGATCGTGGGTTTCATATGACATGCGCTAAAGGGAAAAGGGGCCTAAGTGAATTGTTTCAGACGACAAGTAAATACCCGAAGAGCTAATTCTGCTCAATGTTGTGAAGATCCTAGACCAGGAGGTCGCAGAACCATTTGGAGAGAAGGGGGGTCTACACTAAGTGGTATCAGAGCCTGAAAAAATCTTGAAGTTGTACTCTGTGTGTTAGTAACAGTTGAAGCGATGCTACCGAGGATACTTGTAGAATCACCTATAGTAAATCATGTTGTAGGAAGAGTAATGAGAGAGCTTCATGCAATATTGGAAGCGATGGAGGTGACGTAGAGAAGAAAAATTGACATTGGAGAAGTCAACGATGTAGAGAGATAAGAAATAGAAGTTGAAGAAGCTTCAGGGGAATATGTGGCCGAAGAGGGCTTATTGAAAGCTGTTGTGAAGCTGTGAGATAGAGAAAATATAGACATCCCAATGTATGAAGGAAACCTGGATGCTAAAGAGATATTGGACTAGATAAGGTCCATGTAAAATTATTTCAACTATGAATATGTTGATTTAGGAAATAAGGTGAGACATGCTGTCACCAGATTAAAGGGACACACAACACTATGGTGGGATGAACTATAGGAAGATAGGAGGAGCAAAGGAAAACATAATATAAATAATTGGGACAGAATGGTATCCAAACTGAAGGCTAAATTCATACCCAAGTATTATTAGATAAATCTGTTCAGGAAGTTGCAGAACCTGAAACAAAAGGGTATTACAGTGAAGGAGTACACAACATAATTCTATAGGCTGAACATCAGGACTGGAAAAAGGGAAAAATATGATGAAAAATTTGTGAGGTATATAAATAGCTTGAGGTATGAAATCGAGGATAAGATTAACATGATGACCATAAGGATAGTGGAGGATTCTTATGAGATTGCACTGAAGGAAGAAGAAAAGTTGGCTAGGAACCAGACTCAGCAAAGCAGAGGCAGAAGATTAAATAGAGGTAAGGGAATTGTTTATGATAAGGCACCAAAAACTAAGGATGAGATTGAGAAATCATATGGTCACTTTGAAAGAGGAGGAAGTTCCCAAAGAAGATAGTTTGGTGGGAGAAACTCTTTTCCTTAAGGAAGAGGAAAAGGTAGAGGAGGTGAATTCAAATATTATGCCTGTGGAAAGACATGACACGTGTCTTGGGAATTCCTCGAGAGGAAGAAAGAAGGAGAAGGATAAGAACACATTTCTGAAGCCCATAATAATGTGTAAGCAGAAGCATCAAAAGGAGGACAAAACCTTATGATGAGGAAAGTTCTTCTAAAACCAGAGAAGGAAATGGAAGAATCAGTTCAACGAACGAGGTTGTTCATGACTGCTTGTAAAACAAAGGAAAAAGTTTGCAATATGATTATAGACAGTGGAAGAACTAATAATC
The DNA here is from genome assembly GCA_010110895.2 of Picea sitchensis. Lineage (NCBI taxonomy): Eukaryota > Viridiplantae > Streptophyta > Pinopsida > Pinales > Pinaceae > Picea > Picea sitchensis. The sequence continues at coordinate 22,480 of SNQJ01S0015700.1, read as the reverse complement.
TAGTATCCACAGAGATGGTGGAGAAACTGGAGTTGGAGACAACTGCACACCCAATCCCGTATAAAGTATTGTGGTTGCAAAAAGGACATCAAGTGATGGTAATTCAACAATGCAAAGTTGAATTTAAAATAGGAGGTTATAAAGATGAGATTTTGTGTGATGTAATTCCTATGGTTGTTTGTAATATTTTGTTGGGGAGACCATGGAAGTTTGATAGGAATTCCATTTAGGATGGAAGAATACTTACACTCTAGAGAAAAATGGTAGAACCCACATGTTGTTGCCAATAAAAGAGAAGAAAGAAAAGGAAGAATCCAACACAAGGATTCTTCTCATGAGTTGGAAGGAACTCTTGAAGGAGATAAAAAAAGATCAAGAAATGAAATTTGTTGTAGTAAGGAAGCCAAGAGTTATCCTTACCAATACTTCCATAGATGATTTACCTGAAGAAATCCAGGAATTATTAGAGAATTTTGTTGATATAGTAGTGGATGAGTTACCTCACTCATTACCACCCATTAGGAGTATTAGCCACCATATTGACTTGATTTCAGGAGCCATTTTTTCAAACAAATTAGCGTATAGGTTGACACCTCGAGAGAATGAATAGGTTAAGAATCAAGTTCAAGAGTTGTTGGATAAAGGTTTAGGAAGGGAAAGTCTAAGCCTATGTGCAATTCCAACTGTATTAAGTCCAAAGAAGGATGGAGGATGGAGAATGTGTACAAATTCCAGAGCCATCAATAATATTACCAGTAGATATATATTTCCTTTACCTATAATGGATGATTTGATGGATTGTTTGAGTGGAGCAAGCTATTTTTCAAAAATAGTCTTGAAGAGTGGATATCATCATATAAGAATGAGAGAGGGAGATGAATGGAAGACAACATTCAAGACAAATGAAGGTTTGTTTGAACGACT
>SNQJ01S0015700.1:0-21546 GCA_010110895.2 Picea sitchensis | reverse complement strand
AGGAGGTGAGAGAAATAAAAGAATGGTCGTCACCAAGGAGCATATTTGAGGTGAGAAGTTTTCATGGGTTAGCAAATTTTTATAGGAAATTTATCAGAAATTTTAGTGGTATATGTGCACCCATAATGGATACAGTGAAAAAGAAACACAAGTCTTTTAATTGGACAGAGGAGGCTGAGAAAAGATTTAGAGTGTTGAAAAATAAGATAATAGAAAAACCAATTATGGTTTTACCAGATTTTGGAAAAACATTTCAGGTAAGATGTGATGCAAGTGGAATAGCCATTGGAGCAGTCTTGAGTCAAGATAATAGGCCAACTTCTTATTTCAGTGAGAATTTGAATGACACCAAGGAGAAATATTATACATATGAAAAAGAGTTTTATGCAGTGATTCAAGCTTTGAAGAAATGGAGACACTATCTAATTCCAAAGGAGTTTGTTTTGTATAGTGATAATCAAGATTTACAATTTATTACTAGGGAAGAGAAGTTGAATTAGAGGCATGCTAAGTGGGTAGAATTCATGCAAAATTTTACTTTTGTCATTAAACATATTTTTGGAAGTGCTAATAAATTTGCAAATGCTTTGAGCAGGAGGAGTTTGGTTTTACAGGAATCCCAAGTGATGACCTTAGGGTTTGAGCACCTTAGGAAAATGTATAAGGAAGATACATATTTTAAAGAGGCTTATGAAGCATATGAAAATCCTTTGTTGAGGGATAAGAACTCATGGAAAGAATATTTAATCCAGGATGGATTTTTATTCAAAGGAAGTCAATTTTTCATACCAAGATGCTCAATGAGAGATAAATTGTTGAAATAAAACATAGTGGAGGTCTAGCCGGATAATTCGATCATGGAAAAACATTTGCACAACTGAATAGTTTATATTATTGGCCAGGTATGAGGGAAGATGTGAAGAAATTTGTAGATTGATGTAATATTTGTCAACATGAAAAAGGAAAGAGACAAAACACTAGTTTGTATAAGCCATTTCTTATTCCAGAAAGGCCTTGGGATGCAATTAGTAGGGATTTTGTATTGGGATTACGTAGAACCTAGAAGGGAAGTGATTCCATATTTCTTGTGGTCGATATATTTTACAAGATGACACATTTCATACCATGCCAGAAAACAAATGATTCTATGAACATAGCCAATTTGGTTTTCAGAGAAGTTGTGAGACTACATGGATTGCCTAGAAGTATAGTATCAGATAGAGACACTAAGTTTGTAGGACACTTTTGGAGGACTCTTTAGAAGAGGCCAAGAAATAATTTATCCTTTAGTTAAACATATCACCCTTAGACAGATGGACAAACTGAAGTGGTAAACAAGAGTCTGGGAAATTTGTTAAGGAGTTTAGTCACTGAACAAGGTCGTCAATGGGATCAGATTCTGGCACGGGTAGAATTTGCATTTAATAATTCAATACATAGGAGAACTGGGAAAAGTCCATTTGAGATAGTATATGGAAGACAACCAAGAGGGATTTCATAATTGAGATAATTGAAGCAAGATGATTTCAAGAGCGTTGCAGCAGAATATTTTTCTATAGAAATGCAAAGACTTCATGATCAAGTCAGGATACAACTACATGACAGTAATCAGAAGTATAAGAATAGAGTTGATCAGAAAATAAGAGAAGTTCAATTTGAAGTGGGAGATGAAGTTTTAGATAATTTGAGGAAGGAAAGGTTTCCAAGAGGAACATATAATAAGTTGAATATGAAGAAGATAGGACCATGCAAGATCCTCAGAAAATTTGCAGCAAATGCTTATGAGATCGAGTTGCCAGATAATGTTGGGATATTACCAATATTAAACGTTGCAGACTTGTGTTCTTATAGCAGAGATGATGTAGGAGAATTAAATGATCAGGAAGAGATTCAGTGGGAAGAACAAATGACCATAATAGAAAAACCTCATATGGATAATATTTTAGAACAAAGAGTTGGAAAGAAGACCAGAAGAAAGATGTACCCTAAATATTTGGTGAAGTGGAAAGATCACCCAGTGGAAGATTCAAGTTGGGTTACTGAACCTGATATTTTGAAGTATGGAAAAACAATGCAAGAGCTCATGGACAAGAGTCCATGAATATCTTTTCTAGAGGAGTATGATGCAGGATCATCACTATCAAATCAAGAAAGCGAGGGAGGAAGCGAATCGACACCTCAACACATTGAAAGAACCAAACCGACTCTTAACTAGCTTGGTAGTAGTGTTAAGATTTTTTTGAATTTCTCGTTAATTAATTAGTTGTATGTAAAAAAATGCCACCAATGAAGTGACGTATCATTTTAAATCCTTACATGACTGTAAAATATTACAGGTGTAGGATATTATCCCTTATTAGTCATTAGGTTGTATTTAATTAAGTTGAGTAGGTAACCGCTAGAGAATGATGTGGATGAACTTAGATAGAATGGAGAAGAGCTCGAGAGGCTAACTCCTTAGACAAGTTTTTCATTGTGTACATACGAGATAGTATTCATAACGATGATTTTTTAGAATGAATAGAACATAGGAGAATATATCCAATTGTGCAGTGTTGATATTGTTTTACAGTTTTACTGTTGTTATGAGTTTTTTGAATGTATGAGGTTCATGATGAATGAATGAATTCATGAAGAATTGAATAAGTTTCAATTGTTTCTCTTCTCTAAGTTTATGAAAAGAGTGCATACTGAACAAAAGGAGTGGGTTTGAGAGAGTCTTTCGACTCAAAGATAAGAAGATATAGCGTGGAACTTTTGTATGCAGAATGTGCATATTGAACACAAGGAGTGTGTATGTGAAGTCTTTGAATTGGAGAAAACTTTGGATAAATAAATCATTTTTCTCGTAAGAAAGTGCAGAGGTCAGTTGTAAGGAGTACACAAGATCAGAAATCGACTAAGTGTCGAAGAAATCCTTTTGAGGAATTCAAATTTCAAAGGAAGAACATGTACAGAGGATTTAGTGGGAGAAATCCTTCAGAAGAAGAATTTTCGAAAGTTGGACGAGATAAAGGGTTAAGATTCATCCAGGAGGAGCCAAATCATTTCACACTGTTAGATATTGGAGAAGTCGTGAATTGGTTAGTCGCGAGGATCCTTCAGAATTCACAGATTGGAATATTTGAAGTGAAGGGGAGTGAAAAACTCCAAAGCATGAAGTCATGAAGTGGATCTCGACTTTTGGTTGCGAGAGAGATAAGGACAGTTGATTGTCCAGGGAGAATTTTGGGTTTGCGATTTAGGCGAAAGAGGTGGAGCCATTTTCAAAAATGTCAATACCCAATGTTCCGAAGTGGAATAAGGGTATGATCTAAGTCATTGATCGTGATTTAAGGAGGACCGTTGATCTCCATGTGTGGAGATAATTCGCGATTCGAAAATCGGGAGTTGTGGAGTGGAGTGTGTTAATGATTATCGAAGGCAGGAATCCAAAGATATCATAGTCATTGGCTGTGTGAATGGTGAGATTCGTAGATATCGTTCATAGGAATCTATGCTTTAGAATTCAGGAGAATTGGCAGAGGCTGTACTGAAAACGTCTGAATTTTGAAGCCCGAAACGCTTAAGGAGCTAAGCCTAGGGTCACAACCCGAGGTCATATGTGGAAAGAGGCTATCGTGGAAGAGATAACACCCAAAATATAAGAAAATCAGAAAGATCACTTAGAATATATTGCGGGTTTCATATGACCTGCGCTAAAGGAAAAAGGGGCCTAAGTGAATTGTTTCAGAGGGCAAGTAAAGACCCAAAGAGCTAATTCTGCTCAGTCTTGTGAAAATCCTAGATTGGGAGGTCATGAAACCCTTTGGAGAGAAGGGGGGTCTGCACCATTTCCCCAATAAATAATGCCTGAATTTATGAAGTGCATAGACCATCGCTAAGCCTTCCCTTTCTGTGGTATTATAATTTTTCTTCGATTCATACAACTTTCTTCTAGCAAATGCTATAGGATGGTCCAATTCTCTTGCTCATGGTTGTGCTAGTATATCTCCAAGTGCTATGGATGATGCATCTAGATGGATGTGGAACATCCTTTCCCAATATAGAATACTAGTATTGGTGTGGTTACCATCTTCTCTTTCAGGGTGTCTGATTCGCACTGGCAATCCTCATTCCACTGAAACTTGTTGTCTTTTCTTAGCAATTTCTCCATTGGCGCAATGATCTACGCATACCCATTTATAAACTTCCTATAGTATCCCGTGTGTCCCAATGTCACTCTTAATTGGAAGACTATTCTTGGTGGTGGCAAGTTGACAATTACTGCAATCTTGGCAGGATCTACTAGAAAGCCTTGCTTACATACTCTATGGCCCAATAGTACCCCAAAAGGTGTTACGAAGATGCACTTCTTGATATTTAACAATATCTGACACTACCTACATATTTATAACATCAACCTCAACACTCCTACATGGTCTTTCAACAGACTATAGACTGTCTAATCATCCAGATATACCTCTAGAAAATGGTGGATGAATTCTTTGAATGCCACTATAACTACTATGGAAAATATTGATGGTGCATTCTTTAGTCCAAATGACATGACTGTATACTGGTAAGATTTCCATTTCGTGGAAAAAGTGGTCTTGTATATATCTTCCAGTGATATCTTGATCTAAAGGTATCCCAAGAATCCATCGATGAATGAATAAGCTTCCTTCCCTCCTACATTCTCCAACACTTCATCTGTGAAAGAAGTAGGGAACCGGTCATGTAGGCACGCATCATTCAATTTCCTCAAGTCAACACATGTTCTTATCCCCCCTCATTTCTTCTCGTGAACTACCATTGGGCTTACCCATTTCGATTCCTCTATAGGTTCTATGATTCCAGCCTCCAACATCCTATCGATATTGACTTTGAATTTTTTCTTATATATGGAGTTTAGTCTGTCTGGTCGTTGTCTGATTGGTCTTGCCTCAGCTCTAAGCGATATCTTCATTTCGCCTAGCTCCCCTGCTATGCCTTTAATTTATGTGAACATTTTTGGAAACATCATGTTGATGTACTTGCCCAATAACTATGTTATGATTTCCATTGTTTTATCATCCCACTAGTCTCCAATGCTTGACATTTTGGGATTCTCAATTGTCCCAATGCTGAATTTCTTCACCTTGATCGATGCAAAAATTACTTCTGATTCTATAAGTTGAATTTCCACTTATCTTTTACCTTCACCTTCCTCAATCTAAATATCGTGCAAATCATCTTCATTTGGTGATCCTTCCTGCACATGGTAGCATGACAATAGTTCTTTTACTATCTATCAGTTTTGTTGTTGGCCTTCTGTCATGAGTTCACATTATGGTTCTTTAATGAATATCACCCCTATGATTTGTTTAAGTGTTTCATCTATACTGGGTTTCTCATGCTCAAATGAGAAAGTGACTGTAAAGTTATGTTGTAATACTGTTCAACTCGTAGTTCCTCTGCACAATTCCTAGTCTGTATACTAGTTTGCTGGGATGCCTTCTAATGTGTGAACAAAATGGTGAGGCCATTCCTTTGGTGGTGTCATCCTCCATCAAATTTTTGACTTCTCCAAGTGTTCCGCTTGTGCCCCCTGTCCATCATATTTTTGTAGTTGGTTGCTTCCTTGTTCTATGCCAAACCTAATGTGCAGTAACCTCTTACATTGGTACTAGTCTTTAACTATTTCTTTGTGCACACCCCACCATCTTGTAGGGGTTTCCTTGAGTGCTATATCTAGGGATAAGAGCCTATTATTTTCTACTTCTTCATATTCGTACCATGTTAAGAATACTTCTAAGTCATTCACCCCATGGAAGCTAGGAGGTTCCCTTATCTTCGTACCTACCAATCTTACTATGTGGTCTATTCTTGCGCATATTCTTGTGGAGACTTCGTGTAACCTCTTCTTCCAATTTTCTAAGCCCGTATCTGAGTCACACACACATGAGGTTGATACTTCACCAACTGAGTACTCCATATGCAGTTGGGTTCATGTAATCTTCATATCGCACAGTTGTTTTGTACAACTGGTTAATTTCCTCCAAGTCCAAGCAAGTAGGATCTACGAACCTTTGCCCTTCTAATGGGTCCAATGGCACAATGGAAGGTAATCTTTCCCCTTTCCCCTTGAATCGAAGGTAATCTTCCACATATTTAAGTTGATTATGGCCTGGTTATCAAACGCTCAATCTAAGCCAAACAATGCCGGATAAGGTGTTGTGCCATCCACTATCTCGGTTAATTCAAAGTTGGCTTTAGTCCACACTCCATGTAAGTCTACTGTCACTCCTTTTAGTCTCCCAATTGGTAGAACTATGTGTTTATTTACTAGTTTCAGTTGAACAAGTGAATATCCTAATGTGGGTTCTCCCATACATTGCCATGTATTTTTAGGTAATCTATTTACTTGGGATCCTAAATCCAGTATAATATCTCCCATTTTGAAATCTCCAATGTTGGCGTTCAACCTAAATTCCCTACTTGATCTCCTCCTTGTATGTAGGTGATTGAATTATTTCTATTCTAACTTTCCTTCTGCTTCTATGCTACATCTTTCTAGCATATTTTGTAATTGTTTAATAGAGGATGGATCATTTAGTAATCTAACACAGGATTGCAAAAAACCCTTAATGGCACTTACTTGTCCTAGGGATTGTGTTTCTTTGGTGTGATCCAACGATGGAGGAATCTCGTACTCTGGTACTTCCTTAGTATGATGCGAAGTTGATGTTGATGCAATGTCTGGATTCAAGAATTCTTGTCTAGATTGCTTGAATATATCCTTCTTGTTATGCGTATCAAACTTCTTCTTTGGTTTGACATTCTTATTCACCCATTGGTGTTTTACTGGCTCGTGTCTTACTGTGTCATATCCTATTTTAGCTCCTCCCCATGTAACTATGTTGACATGTCTTCCTTCATCTCTCACTTCTGCTGAAATCCACTGAACATTCTGATTGTTCGGATTTCTCTTCTCATGGTTCTTCCCTAATAGTGTCGAAAATGATTCCATGTCATGATATGATGCATGATAATACATGCAGGTCATTGGTGGAAGTGGGAATTCTCTTGCATAGTGTCTTGGTTGTTGAAAATTATGGCATACCACTAGTCCTCTATCTCTTCCCAAACCTCCGCTTTCTCTTCTTCCACCTCTGTATCCATATCGATCCCCTTGCGGTGCGTTATAATGAGGTTCCTAGTTATACTGTGTGGTATTATAGTGTGGTTGTGCGGTATTATCCTGCGGTTGCGTAGTGTTATATTGTTGTTGCGCAGTGCTATACTATTGTTGTGCAATGTTGTATGGGTCTGATACTTGGTTAAACTATGGTGAAACTTGCCCGGTCATTAGTTTTTCTTGCACCCTATATGCATTTGATGTTCTTTCCCTCATAAGTTCCATGGTTCTGCAATATTTGTCATCATGGCCTAATGACTTGCAAAATTTTCAATATGATCTCTTCAGTACTATCTGGTACTTCTTCATCATTGGGCAGTGGTATGAATCATGAACCTCTTTCTTATATAACTCACACCATATTCCTCTTATTGGTAATGGGTTTGGCATTCCTACTGCCATGTACTACGCAAATGTTGGAAATTCATTCTTATGGTTTCCTTTTGTCCTACATGTGGTACACCAAACGAATTCTCTTTTGTCCTTACCTTTGTTCTGGTTTAGCTGGAACGTTAATTTATACAGATCCTCCTTTATCTCCTCTATGGCTGGACCTATCTTCTGATATTGATTCTCTTCTTGTTGTAGGGCTTCCTGTAGAGCCTCTGCCTGCATTTTAATTTTTTTTTGTCGCCACAAGTATTTCAAGTGTGGTAGCAGTGAATTGATGAACACATGCCTATGTTTCATATCTGTCATGAAATATTTGAGCTTCCTCTTCAATCGTTTTAATATCTACTCAATCTCCCATACAAATTCTCTTGGTTTCTGTCTAATCTTGATCATCTCGTTCATGTATTGATCCTATGAACTAGGCTTCTAGAACTCATTTATCAACAACTTCTTGATATATCCAATAATTATGGTTGTCCCTGGAAGACTATTTGCAGCTAAACTCATGTACTAATCCAGTGCGTGATCTCTTAGCATGATATCTAACTGTGCAAGTTTAGTTTCCTTTTTTGTGATTTGGTTTTCTTCCCATATATTTTCATAGATAAAAAGGTGCTTCTTTGGGTCCTCTATTGCTTCTCCTTTGAATTATGGTAACCTAATGGTGGGATCATGTCCTACCATCCTGAATTTTGAACTACTACCTCTACGCGGTGTAGATACTTAACTACTGCTTCCTGAACTGGCTCCCCCACTTGTTGTTCCTTGTGTATATATACTTCCTTTTGTCTTCCTTCTACCAAAATGCGGTTGTCTAAATGGTGGTGTTCTTCTTTTTGTATTGGTCACACATGGGTTTATGGGTTCCACAATGACACTGATATAGATATGAGTTCTTCCTTTTATTTCCACTCTTGGACCTCTCGTTTTCCACTCATATATTGCATGCAGGATTTCCTCTATCTTCTCCACATCCCAGAGATCCTCTACCTCCTCTTCATCACTTTCCAAGCCTTCCCTCACGGATCCAAATATCTTCTTGGTGTTTACCTTATATTGGTAGGGTACTTCGCTACGTGTCTTTCCAGTTCTTGCCATGATCCGCTTGATCTGGTCTTCATCCATCATAATTGGGTACAAGGCCTCCTCCTTCTTTCCTTTATCCCCTTATCCTTCCATTTCTCCTTCTACTATCAGTGCTTCCCCCCTTCCCCCATGCACACAGGGATGTTTAGCTGTCTGACTCCATCGTCATTACACCTTTGTTATATAGTACTATGTTAATGAAAGTAAATAACGATATGATGTACCTAGCTCGAGGTCCCTTCAAGAAATATTTTTCATCAGCGTTGTACAACTTCGTTGTATGTACTGTAAACTCTGTGATAAATCCGACAAAAATGTTGTCTAACTAGAAATATACTGCGCCCGTAAACGTATTATCAACTTTTTGTAACTACGTGATCTCTTCATGATTCCACTCTAGCTATTTGTTCCGATTGGTAGGGTGTTTGTCTTTCAATATTTTTATCCACTCCTGTAATACATGCGGGAAATCACAACAAAATAATTCATGCAAGTCACTGAATACGTACTTGTCCAGACATTTGTGCAGTGTTAAATTTGGATTTATGTTATCTTTATGTGCAAAATATAACTCATTTGTCTTCAACCAACTCTATATCTATGCCTTCATTAGATTCCATGGTCTCAACATTCCTGACTAGATTCTCATTCTTTCAATGACTTATTGTCCGATTCGACATTATTTTGACGCGTATTCCCAAATCTCACATACTCAGTCCCATTTTCTTCCCGAAAAATGACATCAAAACCATTTTTTGTCTTGATATCTACTCTTGTATTAGTCTTGAGGATTCTTTATGGGGTATTATGTTTCTAAGTTATCATCACAGATTGATCCTGGTTCATATTTAATAAGCTTCCCAAAAAAATCCCTTTAAAACTATTATCCCCTCTGGTAACCCAAAAGGCAACGCAGTACACAAAGTGTATGACCCAGTCTCACCCGAGATAACTCTATGGGTGGTTGCAATACTTAAGTGTTTGCAACCTGAGACTGAGCGATATTTGTAGTTGTGCGCTGCAAACTTTATTCATTCAATATAACATCTAGTTATAACATTCATTCTATGCATGCATGTGGAATACTAGATCTGCTTAGTACTTCATTCATCCAACCTTCATCAATTAATCAGACATAAAGATGAACTCATTCATTCACATAAAACAGTTTTACCATGGTCCACCCCCTCCTGGGCTACGTCCACAAATATTTGGCTCTAAAGATTTTATTATAGTTTAGAAATATATCACATCGTGAGTGGTTACAATCTTAGTTCTCTCTCTTTCCCACATGCTCCTCTATCCCTGTGATCTTGCACCAGGATCCTTATCCTACGATCTAACCCTTGAGATCGAGTCACTCACTCCTTCCCTAGCTCACCAACGTAATGACTCATACAGTTCTTACAACTTTCTCTCTTTTTGTCTCTCTATATGTTTCCTCCCTATTGGCCTCCTTTCTGTCACCCAATTACTACTTATTTATATCCTCGACTCACCATCCATTACAATGCATTACAAAAACCCTAACCCTAGCACCGTTAGGTATTCCTTGCACGCACACTTTGCCTGCTACTCTTACACGTGTTGATTTTCCTTCCAGATATCTTTTTTCTTTTGCATGATTTTCCTCCAAAAATAGCCTTTCTTCCCGACTAGGACCACATCCAACAGAGGAGTAACATATCCTATTCCTTCTGGATTATATTTTGGACAACCTTATCTGGGTGTCCCAAATCCCACCTAGGATCCTCAAGGACAACAATATTATCCTCCCCAAGGGTCTACTTTTTACTCTTCGCAGGGACAAACTATTTATCCTCCTCAAGGGAAGACTGTTTATCCCCCACAACCTAGTCAACTGACTTATCCTCCTCAGAATCAATCGGGTTTCCCCACGCTCATGAACATTCCTCAACAACAGTTGAATCCTTCCTATATCATTCAACAACAACCATATATGGGAGGGCCTATTGGATACAATTATCCACCTCAACCAATTTATGGCCCCACTAGTGTCCCTATGTTGCATCAATATTACCCTCAAGTTAACCGACAACTACCATTCCTTGCTGCACAGGATCTACCAGATTTGTCTTTGTTAAAAAATGTTCCATATTACATTTTCCTTTCTGGTCGGTAATTCCTACTAAATTACCTTCTAACATCCCTAAATTTGATGGTAATCCTGGTGAATACCCTAACAACCATGTTATGACATTTCATCTATGGTGTTCATCAAATTTATTGATGGATGATTCTATAGTTTGTGTCTTTTCTAGTGCACACTCACAGGCTCCACAACCAAATGGTACATTGAACTTCAATGTGGTAACTTTCAAGACTTCAACTCCCTAGCCATGGATTTTCTCACGCATTTTCAATTACCCATCCATTACGATACTGGTACATAAATATTAACCTCACTTCATAAAACGAACTCTGTACATATCTTTGATCATATTCATGAGTTGAGACAATGATGAATATTGATTAAAGTGACCATTCCTGACCAGTTATTGTCAGAATGGTTTACTAAATATCTTTTACCCCCAATTTCTCATGACATAGCCATGGGTGGTGTGGTCACTAAGGAAGAAGCCATTGATTGAGCTCAATATTTATATTTGGTTTACTCCCAATATGGTATGTTGTATGAGTTGATACCAAATTATCCCTATACTTCTACCGATCCATCCAAACTGTCTTCCATGGAACATGCAGATGGAGTCAACGATATCGTCAAAACCCAATCTTCATCACAGTCAACCGAATTAACTAATCGCTCTATTTCTCCACCTATCACCAGTTCAACTTCAATCTTCTCTACCTCCGCCCTAATCAAATCTCTAAGTTCAATGTAGTCCAATTTGCCTCTTCGCAACAATTCAAAGGAAAGAAGAAACCAAAAAATAAACCAAAAAATAATAACAATAATAATGAAAATCCAAAAACACAAACTCCACCACCTTCTCCTGAAAAGAAACTACAACGAAAACTGAAATTTCCGTGTCTCATTTGTGGTGATGATCATTACACCCAAGACTATCTTCATAGCGACGAAGTTGAAAACTTTTCAAAGGGAATTCCCAACCGGCTATGTCAACATAACCTTTTCCTCAGAAATAGCCCATGATTTCTCAATCCCTTGCCCCTCCAGTAGGGGGCAATACAATCCATCCTCCCAATGAGGAAGCCTCATCGAGTGTTCATATTTATATGTTCAATGGGATCGATTTAACCACTCACACCACAACATATGACACACCGACTAAACCTGATAAAGATAAGGTCACTAACGGTACCCCACGAGATCCTTATCCCACCATCGTTAGTCCTCCATATGGATCTCTTTAGATTGAGAAACCCACTTTCAACTCTATTTTATGCCCTCCTAGGAGCACTATTCGCAAATCAACTTTTAATCCTAGTTCATGTGCAACCCAAAACTACAACATTATTGAATATTTGGCTCAAGCACCATGTGTTATGTATGGTTTTGAAGCTCTACAACATTTTCCAAGTCAACGTCGAACACTCTTGGATGCCATCGACACAATTGATCCTGAGTCGTCAAATGATATCACGTATAACTTTGATAACTTCAAGTCACGACTTTCTCACCAGCTTTATTTTCAAATTGATGTAGTTGTTCACAACCAACACATTCACTGCACCATACTCGATGAGGGAGATTCCATTTGCTTCATGTCATTATTCTGTTGGAAATGATTAAAATCACCCATGCTTAACCAATCCCCTACAGAGCATTCGATGGGCAAGGTTTTCATCCTCACAAACTCTTGAAATCCTTAGCCAGGGAGTTGGGTGGCAAGATTGTCTATGTCGATGTAGAGGTAGTTGATGCTCCCCTTGATTAAAAATTACTGTTAGGAAGAACTTGGTTTTATGTAATGACTATCGTCGCTTCATCGGTGTTTCGATGTGTACAATTCCCCTATCAAGGTAAAATTATCACTATCGACCAATTAGATTACTACACCCCCGAAGCTCACACTCCCTCCACCAAAAATATTCCTTTGTTTGGAGATACTAAGATCACTTATGAAAGTTTTGTTGTATGTCTTTTAAAATATTTTTCCCTTCTCGGTACTTTCCCTACACCACTTCCTCCCACCACACAACAAATTTCCATGATCAATATGATATCGACTATGGAATATCAATCTTTCAAATCATCTGATCCTTGTGTTGTGCCTAGTCATTTGGAATTCGATGCATTGGGTGACGCTATGGCACTTATTCCTGCTAAGGATTCATACAATGTTATCCAATCCGCCTCTCCCTCTTTGGAAGACCAACATCTGTTGGAATCCAACACTTATTCGTTTTCATCTTGGTTAGATTCCTTATCCTTTTCTTTCGACTACATCCTATGGATTTTTCCATCAGATGAATCCATTATGGAAATGCTTAGTATCGACGAGGTAGCTTGGGATGACAACCATCATTGATCATATTTTTTCCCTAGTCTAGATGAAATTGAGGAATATATACGCTCTATATTCCCCCTCAATGTTGTTGATTCTCCCCAATCTCCTATCCTTACCCAGGATACTACTTCCGAAGGGAATTTAGGAAACAAATCTTCTACCATCACTATCGATATTTTCATCAAATAAGGTATCATGGAAAATGTTCATCTCAATGCTAATTTTTCACCCAAGGAAGTGGAATCTTACACCGCTTTATTCAAATATTTATGCAATGTATTCACTTGGAGTTACGAAGAAATGTTAGGGATATATCCATCGATCATTGTGCATGAGATCAAAACTTACCCAGGTGTTAAACCCGTACGACTAAAACTTCTCCCGCTTCATCCTAAGAAAATCATGGCCATAAAGGAAGAAGTTGAAAAACTATTGAAGTCTCGATTTATCTATCTTGTCCCCTTGATGGAATGGGTTTCTAACATCGTTCTGGTTGCTAAAAAACATGGAAAAATTCATTTCTATGTCAATTATAGGGATCTCAACAAGGCTTGTCCAAAAGACAATTACCCAACACCCTTTATTGACCAATTCATCAATAATTGTTCCGGAAACATCATATTTTCCTTCATGGATGGATTCTCAGGATATAACCAGATCGATATTCTACCAGCTAATCAACATAAGAGAACCTTCATCTGCCCTTGGGGGACGTTTCCTTACTGGAAGCTACCCTTTGATCTCAAAAAAGCTGGTGCTACTTTCCAGCAAGCCATGTCTTATGCTTTTCATGATATCAAACATATTCTGTAACCCTACCTCAATGATTTACCCACTCATTCATCTAATTGATGATATCATATGGTCATTTACGGGCCATTTTTCTTCGATGTCAATTTTACCATATTTTTTCAAACCCTCACAAATGCATATTCTCTATCGAATCAGATCGAATCCATGATTTCGTCGTCTCCAAAGATGGGATTAGGGTGGATCCCTTAAAAATAAAATCTATTCTCGGTTTACACCCTCCCAACAATTTGACCCAACTACAAATTTTGCAAGGGAAAGAAAACTTTCTTTGTCATTTTATATGTAATTACGTCAAGCTCACTAAAGTATTTATGTGATTCTTGTAGAAAGATACTCCTTTCATCTAGGATGACACTACTCAACGATCTTTTGATACTCTTAAGCACACATTGACCCACATGCCTTGCTTACATCCTCTGAATTATGCACGCGACTATATCCTTTATTTGGAAGCCTCTACTTCCACTATTTATATGGTGTTAGTTCAAGAGGACCCTAACGGGGATGAACATGTGATCTACTATCTGAGAAAGAGTCTATTTGGTCCTAAACTCTGATATTCAAATGTTGAAAAGTTGGTTCTGGCAATTGTCATTGTTTTCCAGAGGTTTGTCCATTACATCCTGTTACGCACTACCACAGTCATTACAGACTTGAACACCATGTACCATATCCTTACACGTCAAATCCTTGGGGGCAAATATTCCAAATGGATTGTTATAATTCAAGAATTCGATCTCGAGTTTGCCAAATCAAAAGCTAAAAAWTCGTTGRTTTTTGCGGAACTTATATGCGATCTTCCCCATGCTGATGAGTATACTGAGCCCAGTTATTMTYTTTCCTATGAATATTTGTTCCTAATTAGAACATCATACCCTTGGTATGGAGACTTTMTTCTCTATCTTCAAACCCAATGTTTCCAGCCCGATATTTCTCGTGACGAACGTTGTCGTATTCACCACCATACACGCTAACTTATCATCAGTGACACTTTGTATCGCCATGTTATTGATACTATCCTACGACATTGTTTAACCCACGATGAAGATGAACGGGTTTTGAATGACTGTCACCTTGGAGTGTTTGGTGGTCATCTTTCTGAGATGGCTACAACCCAGAAAATTGTACATGACGGTTATTTTCGGCCCTCCATATTCAAATATTGTATTGAGTATATCAAATGATGCCCACCCTGTCAATTTTTTCAGAAAAAGGCATGCACCCACCCTGATCCATTGCATCCCATTATCGTCATCGACCCCTTCAAAAAATGGGGCATTGATTTTATGTAATGTAAGCCTACCTCAACCGGGGGGGCATGGTTATATCATCATTGTCGTTGATTATTTCACTAAATGGTCTGAGGATATGCCCACATTTGTTAATGATGGTTGTACTACAACTCTCTTTGTTTTTAACCACATCATCACTTTCTTTGGTGTCCCACAAGCCATTGTCACTGATCACAACTCACATTTTCAAAACCAGATGAAGAGTGAATTGCACATCAAGTTGGGTTTTCTCCATGAAAACTCATCCCCCTACTACCCTCAAGAAAATAGACAATTTGAAGATATCAACAAAGTTTTATAGACCATTCTTCAATTCATGGTGGGTACAAACAAAACCTCTTGGCACTTGCAACTTTTCTCCACACTCTGGGCATATCGCACCTCAGTGAAAAATGCAACTGGATTCACTCCATTCCAGTTGGTATATGGCATAGAAGAAGTGTTACCAATTGAGTGTGAGATCCCTTCATTGAAACTCACCATACAATTCCTGCTTCACACCTCTGCTGAAGAGGAATGATTCCTGTATTTAACTGAGTTGGATGAAACTGTCAGTGTTTCATGGAAACCTGCATAGGAGACCTAGCTAAAGAATACACAAACAAATCTTATCAAGAAAAGGAAGAGAGATACAATATGAAGAATGAGAATCAATGTATATTATGATCTAATCAATGAGTGAGTGATATTCACTCATATAGGCAACGACATCCTATAATAAGGAATGCATGCATAATAGTGATGGTATAAAATTATAAAGTCTAAAATAGAACTAGTACTTAGTTAACTCCCATTGAAATAGTGTTACTCCCACTCACTTAGTGTGCCGAAAATAGAAATTTCTTCAACACCCCCCTTGAACATCACTTTCGAGTAAAAAAACGAGTCTCGTCTACTAGGCCATATTAGGTACTCATGTACAATGTAACTAATGATCACTGAATAAAAACAAGGAAAGAGGGAAAACCACGTGGGAACAAAACCCCCCCTCAAAAGACAATGTATCAAAAGAAGAAAATAATAGATGCTAGGCAACTGTGTTCTTCATTGCAAGACGATCCTGAAAAGTATGAAACCTATTCTCATTGAAAGTATTTGTGAATATGTAGAAATATTTATGGATCTAATGAATTCCTTTGGTAACCTATTGGGCCTTGTACCTCTTGATCCTATGGAACCATATGCACCTGAAAATATTCTTTTCTGGTGGAAGTGAAACCATATGGCAAGTATGATTCTCTAGGAGTGAGTCATACTCCTTTTTCATGGCTGATTTCCATAATGGATTTCCCACAACCTTATTGTAGGTCTGCAGATCAATAGATTGAACCATATAGAAATGCATGGGCATCACAGGTTCTGAAGTTAAAAGTACATGAGAAGTCTCCTCATGATGATATTGAGTCCTCCTCAAATCCAATGGATTGGTTCCAAGGTTTCCTATTGCCTTAAGTGTGGGTTGTGCCTTCTTGGGCATATGCTAAAGCTTCAATGCTGGCTTCTTATCTGGTTGTACTACCTTCTTATTTCCATGTATATAATCTGAATCTATGGAATCATCTCTGATGTCTGAAACTAATGGAAGCACAAGAGTATATTCATGTTTCACTAGAGGTGAATGCAAATTACTCTCCTTATGTGTAAGTGGAATAGAGGAGTCATCATAAAAAAACTTAGTGAATTTATACAACCTTGAATTGTGATCCACCTCACCAATTGAAATGATGGAATTGTCATGCATGTCAATTACTGAAACTAAATCTGATGTAAATTCAGCCTTTTTACCTTTTTGAGTGATCTGATAAACTGAGAGTAGATTCATAGAAATCCTTGGAACATGTAGAACATTCTAAAAAATTCCATTGTGGAGTTCCACTCCCCCTTCTCCTATTATTGCTACTGGAGTATCATCCCCCATGAGAATAGGGGGTATTGATAATGGACTCAAAAAAGAGAAAAATTCCTCATTTGTTGCCATATGATGGGATGTACCAGAATCTATAATCAATGAATCATATGAGGAATTAATTGCAACCAGATCATGATGATTACCTTTCATAGGAGCATGATTTTCTTCCTTCTGCTTCTTGACTCCCTCTGGAATGAAGTTTCCAAGGTTTTTTTGTTGATGTGCATGTGCCATAAGATCGATCTATTTCTTCATGCATGCTGATCCTTCATGATTTAGTTTATTTTTGTAAGTGCACTGCTTTCCTTTCTTATTCTTATTGGAATCTGAAGAGTCTTTGGAACCTACATCATCGTTAAAGGGTTTGGAATATCCCTCCTTCTTGTTTTGTTTCTCCTTCCTGTTCTGTTTGGATGATCCTTTCCATCATGCATGGTGAGGGAATGTTCTTTAGGATCCTTGATGAAGCCCATGTGTATGAATTTTGTCTGATCTTGTGTGAGAGACTCAATGAATTGAGCCAGCGTAGGAATTTTCCAATTTGTTCCAAAAAGACATCTTCTAGAATGGAAATTGGATACATTTACAATGTATTCTAGTCCTAACTTGGCCAAGATTGTTAGAATAAACTCTTTCTCTTGTGTAGACTTGTCAATACCACATTCACCCAAGATCAATAACAAATATTTAAATTTAGTAAAGAAATCATGTATATTATCAAAAAGTTTAGGGTCTAAGGTATTCAATTCTACCTCAACCATATGACCTCGCATCTCATCTTTCTTTCCAAAGAGTCTTTCCAAGGTGGTCCAGATCTCATTTGGATTCTTTCATGCGGCAACATGAAACCATAAATCAGTGGAGATTAACTCAAGAAGTAGTCCCATGGCCTCCTCCTTACGGTTAGCCCATCTAGTCTTCTCAAGCATTGAAGTAGGTTATGTTTTTGTCACCATTGTCAGATTATACAGTCCTTTTCTTTTGAGTTGGAATGCGGCCTTCAGATTCCATTCAAAATAGTTGTATGACATACGTATTATCACTAGAATTGATTGAAGATGTTTCCTCATCTCCATCCCTGCTATTGATTATGAAAATATCTTGAAAACCCAGATCGTGGATTCCGAGATATGATTAACGGTTCTATGGAAGTTATAGATATGGTAAAACAACTATATCTCCTAAACTATGACGTGGGTTTTGGATATTTTTGGTGTGCATGAGCATCCCTGTGTTATACGTCTCTGGTCAAAATTTCAGCCCGACCTAGATTGTATATTTCGAGATATGGATATTTTATAGAAGAAAACCAATTTTTTGGAGGGCTTCTAAATTGCTACACCCTAGAAAAGGATAAAGTGAAATGATGATAAATCGTCACACCCTAGTGAAGGACATAAAGTGGCAATTGTGAAAAAATTGAATTGTCGCACTCCAGATGAAAAACAAAATGCGACGATGTCACACCTTGGCTGTGTATAGGCTGTGACGATTCCAATTGTCACACCTTTCGATAGGGATAGGTCACGATGATTTCAGAAACTAGGTTTACTCAAATCCTCTTTCGCTCTTCTCTGGATTGTCTGGGTTTCTCCAATAAGCTCGACTATGATACCATGTCATTGTTTCATGGAAACCTACACAGGAGACCTAAATAAAGAATACACAAACAAAGCTTATCAAGAAAAGGAAGGGATATACAATATAAAGAAAGAGAATCAATGTATATTATGATCTAATCAATGAGTGAGTTATCTTCACTCATATAGGAAATTCCATCCTATAATTAGGAATACATGCATAATAATGATGGTATAACATTATAAAGTCTAAAATAGAACTATTAAGTTAACTCCCATTGAACTAGTGTGCCAAAAATAGAAATTTCTCCAACATAAACACGCCCCGATGCTTCTCTCATTAATGAGACATATCAAAAATGAATGAAGAGTCAATATGACAAATCCATTCAACCTCATACATTTTTAAACGGAGACCTAGTCCTTTTTTATGACCAAGCTCATGATAATCTAGGGATAGGAAAGTTAGAACCTTTGTGTCATGGAGCCTATATCATGAAACATGTATTACATAGAGGTGCCTATGAGCTAGTTGAATATGATAGAATATCTCTCGGGGATCCCCGAAATGGGATTTACCTCAAGAAGTACCATGTATAGAAAATTTGGCATGAGTGCTTTGTACGCTATTGTACTATATACTTTTGATTTGGTGTGTATTTTCTCTTGTGTGTACGATTTATGTCTTATCTTCTTATAATTTTTCTTGTCATTGTGTGTGCAGATGACATCTCTCCTTACCATATTTGTCGGGTTTGCAGATGGCACTAGTCAACACACCCAGAACATTTCTTCTGTAGCTTGGGTCATTTACCTCTTTGATGAGTTGGTGACTTTAGGAGGAATTTTCTTAGGATCGACAACAAATAACATGGCAGAATATCATTTTTTCATCGGACTTTTAACTGAAGCCTCCTCTCTAGGTATATTTCATATGATCATCAACCTAGATTCTCAACTCATGGTTTGTTAGCTTAAACGAGTTTACGCCGTTCACAACCCTATCCTATTACGTATCCACCTAAGATTTCGTCGTCTCGAAAGAGTGTTTGAATTTATACAATACAATCATATACCGAGAGAACTCAAAAAAACTTTCGATTCATTAGAAAATTATATTTTGGATCGGTATCTTCCGCATAGATAAAAATTTTAAAGAAAATGAATCACATGTACATTAAAAACATGACATAAGATAAAATGTAATATCATAGGCACCACAAAAATTATATATATATATATATATATACATATATAATGTGATAGAAAAAGTTTGCTTATGTAACGCTCCCCCGACCGTCATCCAACCTAATGGCTAGGTAGATGCTACTGTGTGGAACAACATAATTCTCATACTTGATTGATAACATGAATTTAAATCAAATGAGACACATTTGACTTAGAGTAAGCATAAGAATTACTGCTAACAAAAATATTCCCTAGCATTAACAATAATTCATCTGCACAACAAAATACATGATAAAATATCAAGATCAGAGGCATGCAAAACATAACATTTAACATAAGCTGATAGTTATCTTTGAAACTATGGTAACTACACCAACCATGTGCAGGCCTTCCATGAACCTCCCAGCCTTAGACCATGTTGCTCATCAATCTCAACAATGGGTCACCCCCGATTTGGGACTAAGCTCCACCCCAAGGCAAGGAATCCTAGGCTAGGCTGAGGTTACAAGGAAAACAACACAAAACAACTGGAAGGATTCTTCCCATGATGCCTTCTTACACCCACTACTCACAGACTCTCATTCCCCACATGCCTGCTCCGCTCGAGAGTATACACCTTCACAATCATATTCCATCGATGCTTCACCTCCCTCTCTGGGTCTCGGAAACAGGCTGGATCAAGAATTCTCAAAGCTCCGTAGCTGGTGCTAGACTCTCTCTGGGAGAAAACCACTTCCTAGTAAACTCTCTCTGGAAGAATACATGTAAAAGAGGGAGGATTCTCTCCCAGGAATCACTTATGCCCACTTCCCATAGACTCTCCTTCCCCACATGCCTATCCCACCCCAGGAGTATACACCTTCTTTGTCACCTAGACAGTCCTTCGACTGCTAACCTCCCTTTCCTTGGGCTTCAACAATAGGCCAGACCAAAAATATTTGAGCGTTGTGGCAGCTACAGGGTTCCTTCTAGGAGATCTCTCCTTCCTCCGCACACTCTCTCACCTAGATAGAGTTGTTCACATGCTTAGTAAAACCTGCCTCTTCAATAACAATCACCTCCCTCACTTGGAGAGAGGTTACACACATGCTCAGCATGAACTTACACTGGTTAGTAAGCCATGCGCAGTCCAACACTACGTGGCCACAATAGTCAATTGGGTATACATTCACGAGCTTCCCAAACAGGTGATAGTCACATACTTCAACCCAACCAACTCAACAATCATGGAATAGACTCACGGTTATGGTTTTATCAGGGATGTGTGACCAACAATCCATGCAGGGGTCGACACAGGCTCAACGGTTCAGAACAGAGGGTGTACCGACTTTTCCAGGAATCAACATAGACCTTTTCCCTGGTTTCAGAATTGCACAAGGGTATCTTGCAGAGGTCAAATGGGACTCACATTCAGACGATCGACGGTGGAATGGAGGAGGAACCCCCATCACGGCTCAATTCGACAGTTCTAACTACATGCACTTGGGTTGACACTTGACACCCATGAAACTACATGCATTACATCAGCATGCATTCCTCCCCATTTGAAAGTCACTTGTCATTCCAAAAGAACCTAGGATAAAACATATATTTCACATGGTCTTTTTGGAAGAATATTAAAATATTATTCCCAAGGACTTAAGCCCCTAGGCTCAACACTTAGCCCCTCTTC